>CAUYSK010011419.1:0-24217 GCA_963575035.1 Avahi laniger | reverse complement strand
GCCCTAGCTAGTTGTGTTGAGGCCAAATCAGTGAGAACAGAATGAGGACAAGTGGTTTGAGGAAAAGGAGAGAGAAGTTTATTAATTTGCCAGCAAATGAGGCAGGCGGCAGACCAGCGTCTCAAAAGACCATCATCCTGCTTTTAAGCACAAGTAGAGGACTTTTTAAAGGAGTGGGGTTTCGGTGGTTGGGCTCCTGGGCTCTGGTCTATGTGACCAGTGTCACGTGTTATGGAGTTGGGCTATTGTTCAACTGTAGTTGGTGGTTTCAGTAGACCTTATCTCCAGTGAAGACTGATCTCATGACCTTCATCCAGACAATTACGTTGAGCCATCTGTGGTTTAAGATGCCAGAAAACAAACAGCAAAGAACATTTTCCTGCCCCTTTGATTACTGGCCTTGGGCAGGAATGCAGGTTTTAATTCCCAAAAAGGGCTGGGGGTTTTAGAGAGACAAATTGAAAAACATTTTGCTCTTTTTCAGACCTTTACCTCTATTACACCAGCAGTTTTTAATTATGAAGGGAATACTTTTTCTATATATTTCCCCTTTACTCTTTAATTAATTTGTGAGCATGTCAATTGCATATTTAGTTGTTAATTGAAAAAAGTACCAAGAGGATTGAGTATTTCTAAAATTAAATTTTTAATGAAAATCATTAAAGTAGATTGCAGATTAAGTGTTTAAAAATTCAGTCAAGTTTTATTAGAAAGGGCAAAACCATTGGGATTTTAAAAGATGGTTCAAATTAGAGCAAGAATAATTTTTAAAGTGTATAACTTTCATTTTATGTTTTGTGATGACAGCTTTCCCAAGAAAAAAACTGTAGTAGCAATTGTTGATTCAATCAAGTGTGGTTAATCTTTAAATGCAAATATAACTAATTATTAATAATATGCAAATATAAATGACACATTCCCTTGTGCCCATTAAACTGCACACACGTAATATTTAGATATATTGATTATATTATGTATGTTTACAGTGTGTGGTTATAAAATTATTTAGATAATAGGAATTCCATGAAATAGAATAAGGATTTTTAATACTTATGGAAATTTTCATTACAAAAGTAGAAATGATACAATGAAGTTTCATACCCTCATCAACCAGCTTCAGAACTGTCAACTTTCTGCAGTGTCAAAGGTAATTTTTGGTTAGAAATACTTGATTAAATTCAAAGGTATAGTTTGGTCTATTTACACCTTACAAAGTCTATTTTGGAGCCTGTACAGTTTTGCTTGTTGGGATGAACTTTCAGGGCGGGGCCTGTAAGATGTTTGTCTTATTGTGCTTCTGTTGAAAAGTCACATTTATGGAAATCATCAGCTTAAACTGACTTAAGTTCGTTTTTAGAACAAGATCAAGATACCAAATAATAATAAAAATAGAGGTACAGATAAGCCCCATGACTTGGATAAACTATGTATTACCATTTCTGGGAAAAATACTTCTCCTGTAGATGTTATTTTTTTTGAATTTTATAAATAAAGGAGTTACCCTGGGATTAATAGAAAATAGTCAGTTAAGATTCCCATATAATACTGTTTTCCAATTTTAGGAAAAAGATGCTCTTAATCAAGATTTTCAGTTTGTTTATTGAGTGTTGGTTAGTAGAGCAGTGTTAGTGTTCTCCCATGAGGGGAGGGGAAGGGGCTTTCGTTTATTTGAAACCTTCAGCTCCCTGCAGTGTTGTGGAGCAGTTAAAATAGAGGTCACTATTTTGCTATCAGATCACAAATGTAAAAGTTTTCAGATCTTCACTTAAAAACTGTATTTTTCAACATAATTTAAACTATTTTTCTAATGTGTACCCCTTTAATCTGTACAGACTAGAAGCAGCATATTTGCCAAAGGGGAAGAGAATGCTGTAGTTTGGAGCAGAAACCAAAAATCTGTGAACAGTAGAGCAATTGCTTGGGGCTGTTTAGTGTGGAAACAAGAGCCTGCTGAATACATACATGTTTTCTTCAGCATTTTGAATGAGTGTAATTGTCATTTTAAAGACACCTTTAGATCATTAAAGAATAAGTTATGCTTATGATACTCTTTAGGAAATCAGGGAAGATCAATATGCTTTTGCTAAAACATTCCTTAACAAAGTTTAAAGACAAAAGCATTTGATACTTATTTCATTTATTTACAACATTGTCACATAAGAAACTTTATCAAGATTTTCTGATATCACTGGTTACATTTATTTATTTTATAAACAATTGTTGGTTGATTGCAGGCCAGTTGTGTGCTAGAAATTGACGTGGGCTGTGAAGACACACCTTTGAGTAGATCAAACCATCACCAAACTTACGTTCCTAGTGGAGCAGACAAGATTGAGATAATGGATCAATATTGTTTTATTCAGATGTTAGTGTGCTGAGTGTGGTAAGAATGGGTACTGGGCTGCTCTGACTTTGGAGTTAAAAGGAGGTGACATTTGAGGTCAGAGTGGCCGTGAAAGATTTCTGCAGGGTAGAGGTACCCCGAATGCCCTGTCATGGGAACAGGCTTGGTGCAGGGGAAGCCATGGACTATGGTATAGTAAAATATAGTAAGTAATAAGTAAAATATAGTATAGTAAGTATAGCAGATAGTATAGGACCTTGTATTCAAAGATAAAGAGTTTGGATTTTCTTCTCGAGGTTGTGGAGATGAAGAGCAGAGGTGTGAGATGATCTGACTTAATGTTTGCGAAGATCTCTCTAGAAGCTGTGTGCAGAATGGACAGTAGGCATGCAAAGATAGAAGTAGAAGTCTATACTTGTGGTCCTGGTAAGAGATAGTGGTGGGCTAATGACGGCTCATACTGGATTTTAGCAGGGCAGATGGTGAACTTGGTCAGTTTTGGAGGATGCAGTTTGGAAATAGGTGCTGGAAGAAAGATGGATGTGAAGAAAAGAAAGGAGTCAAGAATGATGACTGCAAGGTGGTTGGCCTAAATGCTTGAATACTAATTTTGGGAAAGTAGCTTTTGGGGGAGAAATTAAGGTTCTGTTTGGGACATTCTAAACACGAGGTAGCTATCACACATTCAAGTGGCTACATTGAGTAGGCATTTAGATGAGTGGATGTGTTGATGAGAGATTAGGTCTGGGTCGTCGCTTTGGAAACCATCAGTTTATAGATTAAATTTAAAATCATAAACTGAGATTACTTGGGAATAGAGAAGACGGCTAAAGCCAGGCTCCTGGAAATGATAACATTTAGAGGTCAGGTAGAGGAATAGGGTTGGGGGAAAATCCAAAAGAGACCCAGAAAACGAGTATAGTAAGTTAAGCGGAGAAAACTAAGAGGCCAAGGACAGGAAACCTAAAGAAGATAGTGCTGTAAGGATAAAGGAGTAATCAAATACTGCCAAGAAGTGAAATTAGGATAAGCACAGATACGGTTTAGGTAGTAAGGGGGAGTCAGATTGCTTTTGGATCCTTTTCTTTGGACTTTCGGGGATCAAATGTTGGAGAGTGGGGAAGAGGGTGAGAAAGTGGAGGTGGAGTATATAGACAACTCTAAAAGGAGATTTTCTGTAATGGAAGAGCAAAATGTAGACAATAGCCGGAGGGGCATGTGAAGTTAAGAGAGGAGCATCACCCCACTCAAGAGGTGCTATACAAAGATGTGTTTATATATTGGTGGGCGTGATTGAGTAGAGAGGGAGAAGTGGGTGGTAATGTGGGGGAAGGAGGTAAGCTTGCAATCACGCAGGGTCTCGTGTAGGCGAAGGAACGAGATTTAGGGTGGAAGTAAAGAGGCTGAGGCCAAGACCCTTCTGTTCTAACAGGAAACAAGGCAGAGCCTGTTACTTCATTTGAGACCAAATACTTTTAGACTCATCACTTGTGACGTCGTCCCTTCCTATGAAGAACTGGGATTCAACCTGTTAATGAAGAAATGTGCACTGAATGATGTATGTTCAAGATTTGGTGCTGCCTGCTGGAGTTCAGCGAGAGTTAGCTGGAGTGTTTGGAGGATGAGCCTGAGGATAAGGACCTCTAACGGAGGCTGGTGGCTGTGGGAAGAATAAGGAAAAAGTGTACCCCAGAGGGTTGTTGGATTTAGTAAACAGGGGAAAGAAAGGTGGACGTAGGTTGATTCCAGTGTTTCATAGGTTGGAAAATATTAGCCCCTTTGACCAAAATGGAGGTGCTGTTGAAATAATCACTTTTGTAGCAAGCTTTTTCTATTTACTAGTTGCTTCAAAAGACAGAATATTCATTCTCTGATATGCATTTCTGTGTTTTGGAGAAAATTTAATTGGCTTAATACAATCGGATGCTTCTTGAAGATGCTATTCTTGAGGTCATTTTGAATATTTAAACATTATTCATGTTTTCCATAATTTTTATAATATAATTTTTTCCTCCAGGATGAGTCAGCTGAAATACCACATCTTTAAGGTTCTAAAGCCTCCATTTAGTCATTGGTAATAAAAATACTTAGTTAATAAAAGCCTACTTTTGTCTGAAATTCCATACTGTTGAGTAGCGTTAATGTTGAGTGGCGAATGATGTTATCACTTTTTCAATGAATAGGTTTTCCTTTCTAAGTTTTAGGCTCCTACTCATTTCTATTTACTTTGGGGAGCATTAATGTGTCCACATGCCATTTACAGAGTATAAAACACGTGCAATGTTTTTCCCCATAAAACATGCAGAGAGAAGTTGACATCTTATTAGATGTTTTTCTAGCATATCTTTACCAGATGTTTTGTTTAATTTTGTTAACCTAAGCACCAAAAATATTCATCTCGAGTCTAATAAATGATGATGACAAGCCACGTAAAACTGGACTACATGGCTCATTTAAGTTTTTAAACTATTAGTGTGTTTTTAGTGACAGTTGTTGAACTCACATCTTTATCTCTTTTGCAGGTTAATGTGTGAAACCGTGAGATATGAAAGACACGAAGCAAATGAAGTTTTATACTAGTAGGTGTCTCCTTTCTGTTGTTCATTTCCTTAAAGTATCAAAAGAGTGTTAGTAACAGCTGGCTAAGTTTGCGTTAACTTATTTTTGTGTTATTTTTCATAGTTTAGAAATGTGAAACATTTGGACTGTTTCCTGTCATAAGTAGTAACAGTCCCTTCCTGATAAGTTCACATTTGTACTTTATCTCTCACATGTAGGTCAGAGATATCATTTCACATTAATAGAGTATTTTGACATTTTTATCATTATGCAATAAGAAATGGTATACAGTCTTTCCAACAGAACAAAATATATATTCCCACAGCCATACCAGATGAAATGCAAAGATAACATAAAGACCATATTTTAGTTTATACTTACTTTCAGAAACAGGAAAATAAAACTGTCCACATCTGCTTGGGTATAGTTTCATCTCTAAATAATATTGACATTCCTTACAAGATGTGTAACATATTCCTTAAAGAAAGATAGTCAATTTTTAGAGAATGTGAGAAATATACAGTAGATAAATAATGGCATATTAAGGATATATAATCTGTGATTTACTAGACATATTATTTTGTTTATGATGTTTGCCATGACTGTTCTGTTGACTTTGGCCTCTGTTTTTTGAAACATTTATTAAATAATTACTAACTTCGAGGCATATTATAGGGAATATTTATTGAAATGAAAAAAACACAGCTTCTGCCCTTAAGGAATCCTTAATCTGTTGCCGGAGGTAGAAATAGAATAAAAGTAAAACAACAACAATAAGAGAAACTGTTATAACAAACCAGAATAATCATGAGAATATAGACGTGTGCAAAGTGTTGAAGATGTGCACGGAACACTCGAGGGAAGTAGGGAGAGCCTCAGAGAAGTGGCCCTTTGAACTAGGTCTCAAAGTGTGCCCAGAGTCTAAAGAGGCTATTGGCAGAAAAGGGACACAGGTGAATGGGCCCGGCCTGACGGTGGGTGTGCCCAGCCTGTGGTGTGGGTGGGGTGGTGGATCCAGAGAAGAGACGGGCCACAGTCACACTTGCTCGTGAACGAGTTGTTTAAAAAAGAGGCTCCATTCTTTAGTCAGCTAGACTTGAGTTTTTTCCCCTCCTAAATAACATTTATGTTGTGGAAAATCACAGACACTCACAATATTAGAGACAGTGGTATAGTGGACCCCCAAATACTCATCATCCAACATGGCGAACTTACGGTCGGGCAACTGTTTTTCATCTTTCATTCTTCCTCTCCTGACTCCAACTGGATTATTTTGAAGTACATCCCAGACATCGTATCAATTCATCCATAATTATTTTGACATATAGCTTTAAACAATAATGACTTTTTAAAATCTTAAATACATTGTTATCACCAAGTCTTAACTCTTTAATATCATAAAAATATTCAAATTTGTCTCAGAATTTTTTTTTTTTTTTACAGCTTATTCGAATCAAGATCTAAATAAAGCCCTTCCATTTGGATTGTTGCTTTCTTTCTTAAGCCTCTTAATAGTAGGTTGGTGGCTGATTTTCAAGCAACAAAATGACGTGATCAAATACCTCCCATCCCAACTCATCCCCTCAAACATAATTCCTGTGGCTGTATGAAAATAGGAAGGGTGGGCTAGATTGAGCGGCCAGGCCGGAACTCTCGGCAGACGGTTGGGGCGGTCTGAGGAGGCGAGTGCTTGACCTGAGGCGAAGGTGAGGGGCTGGAGGAGTCAGGATGGATTTCAGAGGAAGATGTAGGTGGATAGGAACTGGCAGGATTCTTAGCTTGTAACTTATGAAAGTCTGTTCATGATGTGTTCATGAACTATGCTCAGCAGCCAGTTGCAAATACCCATTGAGAACTTAACATTCATCAAGTATAAAAGTAGTAAATAGCTAAGACAATTGATAATGAGAAAACTAACCACAGAGGCAAATGTCCTTATTCTTGAAGAAATGAAGATGTAAATAACTTAAAATATTTGTTTCTTTTAGGAGCAGTAAGAAGCTGTTAACAGAATGGTTGTACAAAAATTAGGGGTGGAAAACTGATGAATGTCACTGATATTTTTGAAGCAGTCTAGTGGCAGTAGGCATCAGCTTTCTATTATTTTGTCCTTCCCTTCTGAAACATGGTCTGGGCAGTGTGGATGATGACGAGGTGATAGCAACATTCGGCAAGCACTTGCTGTGTCCCGTTACTGTAATACGTGCTTTATGTGCATTAATTTGCTTGCTCTTCATAGATGGCTTGTGAGGTAGCTGTTATCATTATCCCGGTGTTACACATGGAGGAACTGAGGCTTTGAGAAGATAAGCAACTTGCCCAGGATAAGGAATTGCCTAAAGGGGGACCTGGATTTGAGCCCAGACATTGTGATTTTACAGCCTTGGCTCTTATCCTAGACACCAGCATTTTCCAGCCTTTTTCATGCCATGACACCATAAAAAATGATACCGCTTGTGTCCACGCTGGGATAAACAATCTCTCCCTGTCCCCATCCTCCCCAAAGGGTGATGGTGGCTTCTGAAACCCATCAGCAGCTCTGGCTATGTTACTGTGACTCTCCAGCCGTTATTATTTGTTACTCATTTAAGTTGAAGGCAGACTGCAGTGTTTTTAAACATACCCGGCTTTTTTTTTTAAAGTCAGTTTAGACAGTGCACGTGAGCTGTGCCGATAATGCAAAGCCGTATTCTAGACAATCCTAAAATGAATGCATTTGACTTCGTAGGAAGAGTTGTATTTGTCTTGTTAGAATTAGGTGACAGTGTTCGTAAGTGATGAAAAGTCTGTGGGTATTCAGTATATCATGATTTCAGAAGACCAAAAATTCACCAAGACTAATTGTAGAGTCACATAATCAGATTTCTAGTATGTGGCCAGTCTTGTGACGAAGTGTAACTGAATTATTGTCTTCCATGATGCTTGAGCCATGGAAGCCACGTGCTTCTGCTCTTACCAGTTTGTGTAAGTGCAGTTTTGAAAATTAAAGAATACCTGTATTTGTGATATATGTAAATCTGTGATAACTTAATAATACCCCTCTTTTTGGGACCTGATGTTATTACTTCATGGGGAAATGACTTGTTTATTCTTGTTTTTTCACGAGCTTAGTTTAAAGAACATACTCTAGCCAGAAAATCAAAGACTTTTAGATTTTGGTTTTATGACCAAGAGATTGAGTAGTCATTTTCTTCATTATGTTTGTGTGCTGGCGACTTCTAAATCTATGGTTTTCATAATTTTACCAGGTAAATATAATACTATTTTGATCTACCTTTGTACCTCATTTTACTCATCTATAATATAGAACCGTAATAATAGTTCCCACTCTTCATGGTTGGCGTGAGGATAAATGCAGTAATACATACAAAGTGCTTAGAATAGTTTGTCTTTAATAAGTGCACAAAAATGTTAGTGCAAAACATCATTGTCATTATCATCATTGTATCGATAATGTAAATTATCAATTTTTTAGTTGCTTTAAACTTTTGTTAGGAAGGAATACTCCTAACATTCCTTATGTTGTGAAGGTATGGTAGTGATGTTTTAACTCCCATGGTGTTATTGTTTTAATATAAACCAACAAGTAGACAAAAATGCCATTTTCAATTGTATTGAGATTGGGGGAAGAGTTCTGGTTCTGGTAAAATTGCATTTTAAAATTTAGAATTGCCCATTTAGAATTGACTAGCATTTGCATTAGAAAGTTAGATAGGCTGGGCAGTGGTTCACACCTGTAATCCTAGCGCACAGGGAGGCCTAGGCAGGAGGATTGCGTGAGCTCAGGAGTTTGAGGCCAGCCTTTGCAAGGGTGAGACCTCATCTCTACAGAAGATAGAAAAATTAGCTGGGCGGGGTGGCGCATGCCTCTAGTCCCAGCTACTCGGGAGGCTGAGGCAGGAGGATCACTTGTGCCCAGGAGTTTGAGGTTGCAGGTGAGCTATGATGACATTGCACTCTAGCCTGGGTGACAGTGCAAAACTCTGTCTCAAAAAAAAGAAAAAAAAAGATAAAATTATTTGAATTTTACAGAATGAGAAAGATTATTACCATGTAATTTCTGCCTGCCTTCCATTTATTATCTACTGCATGTTAGGTAGTTTGCTGTCTTGGGAATACTAAAGTGGATAAATACAAATGCCTAACCTGAGAGATCTTAATTTATATTTGTCTCTATTTAAGAATTTAATATGAAACGAGATATATATATGTAAAAGCACCAGACAAATAATAGTAAAAGTTGCAACATTGCATCAGTAAGCAAAAGAGGTGTCAGTTGAGAATTTGTTTCTTCTGAAAAATGCTTAGAACCTGAGGCTATCTCCTAGTACAACATGGAAACTCAGTTTTTAAAGCTGTCTGTTCTGCTTCAGTTTTTCCTTAATGGCCAGCCACCCTCACTATTTCAGTTCAATATATAATTATGCTTAACATGCTCAAAACCTTGGGATCAGAAATTCAACCATTGGAAAAATTTTAAGTGCGCACACACGCGTACCCAAATTATAACTATATGTAACTCTATATCTCAGTGCCTGTTTTCCACATACATCACACTGAATGTTTTGGTTTCCAAAAGAATTTTCATAGCACTTTGTTAAGGGGTTTATCTCTCTGTATTCCAGGAGAGGAAATTGTTCCTCCATTAAACGAGCTGCATTGAAGCCTGTTGGGTCTTTTAAAGCATTTTCATTTAAATCTGTAAATATGCAATTTAGAACTGCAAGCCTCAGCCGAGCTCTCATTGCTTTTAGCAGTCTTTGCACTTGTTGATTTGGCTTTCTGTTTTCACAGCAGCTATTCCCAAGGCTGCTCACCCCTTGCACATGCCTTCCCACACATACCCCGGCCGACTCTGCCTCTAGCTTCGCTTTCTGCTCTCAAATGCCCTAGTTCATCTGTAGGTGCATTTGCCTCTCGTCCCACTCCTGCCTTCAGGAGAAAGAAATATCTTTTTGCCTGTATGATATTGTTACTCCTGTTCTCGTCTTCATCTTCACTGCATCTTGCCCCTTTTCTGCAAACTGCAAGGTGCCATGATGTCTTCCCTCTCAATAGTTGCTTCTCTCTCCTCCAACTCTGTAACCCGTATCCAGTTATTGCACTGTTTTTTCCCCTTCCTGATGTGGACAAACTTTTATTTTATTTTACATTATTGTCTTCTTATTTTTAAATTATCATAAAAGCCCTCATCTATTGCTTAGGTTGTTTTAGGTTTTTTTCCCCCTCTAAGAACAAGATGCTTCAAATCTCCTTCCAAAGCAAGATGTAACACTGCTTTGAAGTATCTTTTCCGTTCATGTTTCCATAATTTTGCTATCCTTGTATGTATCTGTAAAGAAAATGGCGAGACCTAAGGTTTCATTTATTTGAAAAAATGGTATCTTTAAAGAATTAGCCTTTGCATAGAATTGTAGGACAAGGGTGTTAAACCGCCAAGCCTGGCATATTGCGATGCACGTGTTTATGTGAGTATGACAATTCAGGCATACGCGGCACCTATGCCCAGAAATACACCTACTTACGAAGGATTGTTTTATGTACATATAGTGACACTTCTAAGGCTTTTTGACAATGGTGACATTTTTATATTTACTATTTTTAAATGAAAATGTTTTATTTTTATGTAGAACAGAATATTAAAATAAAAACATTAAAAATGTAATGCAATCTCCATGGGGGTAGGGACTACGGTTATGTTTTAAGTTTGCATTTGCCATGCCTAGCATAGAAATTGATATTGTCTGTTCTGTTATTTTTTGAGTTTTTTTGTTTTGAAGGAAGGAACGCCTTTGATCTGTAGATAAAGACCTTCATTGTGCTCTAACTTCCTCGTAATATGGCTGGTTACGTGTCATTAGGTATTAGATTCTTTGTATCAATTTTCTATGAAACTACTTAGTGAACACTTAGTAAATAAAAACCTGTTTAAGGTAACGTATTCTAGAAAAATACGGTTTACTTACGTGCTTTCTGATAAATGGGATTAGTGGAGCTGTTGTTCTGCAGTGTTGTTGCAGTCCCCTGCTGCAGAGATGGCTTCTTTAGCAGAGTTGGGCAGGTTTAGCTTTGAATTTGACTCTCTCTGGTTGTGTATAAGTTACCTTTACCTTTCTGACACCCAGATTATGCTAGGTGAGGAACAGATTCCTTGTAAAGATGCAATTGTAATGTGTAAAGTCTAAATTACAAATTTTCAGAAGAGCCAAATTTTTCCAAATGAGCCAATTTTTCAGATCTGACTGCTCCGTTAAATTTGATAAATTGTTCCTGGAGCCTTTGGATTTATCCCTTTACCCTCATTGTAGCTGAATCATTGATTTAATGGAATAAATTTGTCATTTATATTGACATTTTTCCTTCCATTAAAAAAAAAAAGTTTATTGAATAACTTCATAACTCCCAGTGCATCATTTTTTCATTTCATTTTTAAGTGAATTCTATAATGTAAGAATGACTACATTAATGAGCCTATAGATTCTGGCTTTATTAGTTCTTCAGTAGTTTATATTCACTCTGCTGATGATGTGCATTATCATGATTTTTTTTAAAAATGGATGTTCACTGTGTCCCCTGTATTTTCAGTATGAAGCTAAAATGTTCTTAACATTTTCATCAGTTTTCAGAGTTCTTATTGATGTCACTGACCTATCCTGTTTATTGGTTCCAGGCTACTGTAATTGAGTTGCTGTTGACTGTTGAATTTCTGAATTTTCTGAAAAACTTAGTGGTGCTTTTTTTTTCCTTCAGAGTTTTTAATTATAAATGAAGTCATTTTCTTATAATTTAGAACTTTTAGGAAATAGAACAGAAATTATCGTCTACTTTAAAAATGTTACTTGTTTTCATAATGTGGGAATTTATACCTCATTTGTATACTTATATAATTCAATATTATGAATGATATCATTTTAAAATATTGCTATTCTGATGGTGGAAAATGTAAATGCAAAATCCTTTAATTCTTGGTAGAGCTCTTTCTAAAACATGGTGTATATACTTCATGCCTTAGTAAAATTGGTATATGCACTTTACATTTCTTTTGGCCTGATATCATTGTTAGGGTCATTTACTATGCTGTGTTGCATTAATTTATCTAGTGAACTTCTTTTGTGCCATTGGCTGTATAAAAATAAATAATACAGATTTTTGTCTTTGAGCTTATAGCTTAGCGCCCTATCAGAGAAGCAAAAATACACAATAACTGTTAAACTTTGTGTTAAATGCAATTACAGAAGTGATGTATTTGTGAAAAACATTAAAATTATTGTGTATCTGAAAAGCCATCTGTATATTGGAAGGTGGCCATTGTTAGAACTTCTTTTTTTAAGCCCTTGGAACATTTTGTTCATAGGAAATCCTGCTCAGCTCAATAGCAGTAGCTATTATGGTTGAAAGAGGCTTGGACACTGAAGTCCCCGGGGCGCTTGATATTAGAAGCCTCTGATCTGAACTGTCTGCTGGACACACCTGTGAAAGGATGCAGGATAGTTTGTTGTAAATAAGCAAAGTTATTTTCGCTGTGTTGTTTTGGCCTAATCATATATCGGAGAACACAAGTCTAAGCTGGTGAAAACAGTAGAATAACAGTATAGGGGAGCGAAATGAGGCTCTGAACTTCAGCAAAGGGCTTAGATTAAGAGACTTGGGAGGGAAACCCACGGAATGTGATGATAGTTGTGGAGAAGGAGAGTTTAGGGAGACTTTGGTTTCTGGTTTTATCTTTCGGTTGGATGATGATGGCGAGAGCAGATACAGGAAAAGGAACAGGTGTTTTCTATTTTTGGTCACTGGTGGCCCTCTTGGATTCCTTGCTGGTTGTCTCCACATAATTATGGAAACCTGTGTTAGTCTTTATTTATTTCCCTTTGTGGTTTTCCAGCTGAAGGTCTGGGGCCAGTAGCCCTAGGGGATTCCTGTCTTCTTTTCTCCCAGATGCCAACGGTTTTGTTGTTTGACTGTGGTGCTGTGTGGTATGACATCCTGGATAGTATACTGGGACCTTTCTGAAATACTCGATGCTACGCGTGGCTCTCCGCTGACCTAACCGTCTGTGTCCCTGGCTCTGCCTAACACCCACTGTTTCTGGACATCCCGCCGGTGCTCATCTACCTGTTCTCATTCACAACGCCATTGCCCCCCGTTTGCTTCTCTGTGTTTAGTGCCCCTGCCAATGTCTGTAAGAAGCGCTGAGAGGTGCTTCCTCACCCCGCTGGGCCACTTCTGACGGTGCCATACTGCACTTGCTGTCGAACATGCGGAGAATCCCTTCTTGTTCCGTGTTTTGTAAGGATCATCTCGGAAAGCGCGAACTTCTGATCCTAAATTGTTTGTATTTTTCATGGGAACCATTCTTTCAGTTTCTGTTTGTCCCTCCCACCCCCAAAAGACAGATGTCTGTGGCTGGGCAGGAGCCCCGTTTTGAGCCGGCTGTTTTGCCCTCAGACCCCCCCCCCCCACTGCGATTTGTCACCGCTCTCTTCTCTCGCCTGTCACTTCCTGTCGTCTTTGCCATTAGCAGCCCTTTTTGGCTGAATGGGCTTCACTGAAGTTTTCTTATTGTATTAACAGCTGAATAAAGTAGCCTTGTCACAAAGTTACTTTCTTGCCCCCTAATAATTATCTTTCCTGATTGAATTAACTTTCTTTTGATTTATTAGCATTTTATTTTTTCAACTTCAAGTTGATCGCTTGTATTTATTGGCTTCCTACTTTGTAGAGAAAGCGGAGCTGCTCTCGCAGCTCTTTCCCATGGAGACAGCGCCACCTTGTGGATCTCTAGGACATTGCTGAGTAAGTTGGTTAAGCCTGGCTTCTGCAGTTACTGGTAAATCCAAGCTCACGTCTTTGACTTTCAGACACTATGGTATCTTATCTGAATTGATGTCTGTTCAGTTCGTTAATTAATTCATCAAGAAAATATCTGATTGCCGATAAAGTATTATGTAGTGCATATACTTGGGGTACTGATGAGTTACAGGAGTTTAAATGCTAGTGGGAAAAAAAGTCCCACTGTAGATAATTATACTCTGGCAACTGCTTCGTGTGAGCGAGCGTGTTCAAAGCGCTCTGGGAAGGTAGGAGGAAAATGACTCACTTTACTTGGAATATACCAAAATACTTCTCAGTGGAGGTGGTGGTTAACCTGGAACTTGAAGGATGAGTAATAAGTTTGCCAGATAAAAGGTACTATTTAGAAGCTGGAACAGCAGATTTGTTCAAAGGCTTCGAGGCACAGGTGGAAAGGAAGTGTGGTGTGGCTGAACAGCGCGAGGCTTGCGGCACAGGGTTAGGGGCAGAAGGTAAAGCTGTAGGTTAGCCCTTGAGGAGATGGTTGTATGAAGAGGAGAGGAAGAGAACTAGTATTTTTTTTTTTTTGTATATTATGCAAGGTACTTATATACGGCTTCATTCACTGAAAGTAACTTTGTGAAGAGGTACTGATCTCCCCATTTTACAGCTGAGGAACTGGAACCTCAGAATTTGACTTCACCAGTATCACGTGGCTGACGTGAAAGGACGAGTCTGTGTTCCAAAACCTGTGCTCTTTGCATGGCGTCATGTTGCTTTCTTTCTGTGCTGTGTCGGGGGGGTTGGACTTTCTTGTTAAGGAACCGTGGGGTATAAGAAGCATGGCACGATCTGAGCATACCTGGGCAAATGATAACTGAAATATTGCCCAACTTCTGCAAGGTACGACACACAGTTCCTGCCTCGAAGGGAAGTTGGCGTGGTTGAAAGAAGATACCTCAGGGATGGAAATCATTAGAGAACAATATGAAACGAATGGAATTATATAGGATAAGTATTTTAGAGTTCGGAAAACAGTTGTGAGAGGATTTTCTTTAAAAAAGTAGGGTTAGAGCCATTCCTTGAGGTAGAGTGTGATTTAGCAGGTGGAGAGAGGCAGGCGTCTTCGGCAGATTGGCAGAGTCGGGAAGGAGCGGGCAGGAGGGAAGCCGGTGAGGAGCAGCGGGTTCTGTTGAGGAGTAGAAGGCAAGGTGGGGAAAGGGTGGAACTGGAGTAAGTATTCGCATCTTGCCCATTATTCCAAGTCTAAACTGGAATGCTAAGTTTAAACTCGGAATGCCTAATAGGGACCATACATTTTTCATCGGTTCAGAGGCTTTCTATCTGATTATACTGGAAATTGAATTGATCATTTTGTGGTGATCTGCTTATGTTTTGTTTTGTTTGACTTTATCGATGTCCTTACTGTTGATAAAAACCAAAAATGGGAGCCTTTTAGAGTGCCTTGTGTGTATATAAACCTGGACTTCCGGGGTTTTATTTTGTCCATTGTAGGATGGGATGTCTTGGAATCAAATCAATTGTGCTCTGTTGTTCTTAGCTCATGATCCTGTGAAGTCAAATTCTGAGATTCTGAGAAGACTTAGGGCTCCCTAAGTGTGGGTTTGGCTGATGAGAGAGACTTGAACAGTACTACTCTCCTATATGTACCCCTCAATCGTCAAATTTTTTGCTTCTACCTAATACTAGCGTAAGACTTCGATTGTTTGGAAATGCTTATTCAGGGTTCTTCCAAGATTAAGATTTTGCTATTTCAGTGACCCTTGTAGGGACTGCTTAGCTTATAATTCAAAAACATATAGTGG
Organism: Avahi laniger; assembly: GCA_963575035.1. Classification (NCBI taxonomy): domain Eukaryota; kingdom Metazoa; phylum Chordata; class Mammalia; order Primates; family Indriidae; genus Avahi; species Avahi laniger. The sequence continues at coordinate 8,698 of CAUYSK010011419.1, read as the reverse complement.
TTATTTGAGAAAAAATAGCACTCGTTAGTAAAACATATTACCTAATTGCATGGGTATTGATAGAATTGTAGTTTTTTTTTTTTTTCCCTGCTGTTTGTTCCTTTTGGGACTTGGTATCAAGACAGTTTTTCCTGAAGGTTTTTCAGAGTTGACAAGCCCGTGAATAAGAATCCTGTGGGATATTTGTTTAAAAGTCACTTTGATGGATCTCCCATCTAATGATCAGAAACTGGGAGATTGGGTGGGATAGGTGGAGTCTGGGAACATGCATTTTTAATTAGCATGCCAGGCGATTCATATGCACATTAAAGCTTGAGAGCCACTAGACAGCATAGAATCTTAGTGTTAGTCCTACATCTTTGTTATTATTATTACTATAAAGATGATCCTTGACTTACGATGGGGTGATATTGTAAGTCAAAATGTGTTTAATACGCCTAATTCACCGAACATCATTGCTTAGCCTGCCTATGTAAACGTGCTCCAGTTACATTATGTTAGCCTCCAATTGGGCAGAATCATCTAACACAAAGCCTATTTTATAATAAAGTGTTGACTTTCTCATGTGATTTATTGAATACTGTATTGAAAGTGAAAAACAGAATGGTTGCATGGGTTTCCACTGAATGTGTCATAAAGTTGAAAAATCCTAAATTGGACCATCGTAAGTGGGGGACCATCTGTACTATTATTACTTTTATTTTCAGTGTCCTGTTAACCGGCTTCCTTGTTTGTGTGTCTGCAAAGGCAATCTCCATTTGCATACCCTTTAAGCACTGAGAAGTGTGCTGCTGCTATTACTAAGGACTGTTCTCATAATTTCAGTTTCATCTTTGCTATTAAAAAAGCAGCTATCACTTTGCACGTGTGAAAATGCTGTAAAACTCTTTTGGTAACAGCCACACTGGGGGAAGGGAGTGCTTGTGGACCTTGAAGGGAAGCAGGTTGTACCCCACACTGAAATCCTGCCTACCTGAGGCATAATTGTAAGTGACAGCAAGCGAGCACGGTTAGTACAATGCTTTCTGACAAAGTAAGGGAAATTTCTGGAGTATTAAGATTGAGTAAAAACAGGTTTTGATGATGGCATCCATCTCGCAACAAGGAATTTTCATCACAGAAACTAAACATGAATTCTGTGGGGGATGGGGAGAGGAGAGGAGGGCTTTTCTAGCTTATGGTTATTTCCAGAGTGTCTTTAAAATAAGATTCACTGTTTTTGTATTCTTAGTTCTAATTAACTTACTTTTTAAATAAAACCTGAATCCTTAAAAGAGACAGTAATAAATTATGATTATCATACATGGTCTGGCATATAGTAAATGCTCACTAAATTCAATGAATGTTTGTTGTTTGAATGATTGTTCTCTGCAAATACCTATTCAAGCAAATATAAATCTTGCAAGTTAACTTTGAATTCTTTTGGGAAAGTAGAGGAACAGCCCATTAATCAGATAACAAAATTGCAGTAAGTGGTAGAGATTGAGAGGTCTAGTTTCTTACCCTCACATCCCTAAATATTTCCCACAGATTTCCTGATCTGAAGAATCAACCCTATTTATAGGGTAATCAAGGGTTATTATGGTGCAAGAATATTCGCTGTCATGGTATTTTATCCACTTTGACATTGGTTGCCTGTTACTTTATGTGTATTTTATGATCAGTGCCAGGAGAGCTGAGTTTATAAACCTTGCACTGATTTTGTCCATATTATTTTTGCCTTCAGAGTTGACAGATATGAAATAACTGAAAAACCAGTTAATGCTTGTTATATTCTCCATGTCACAGTTGATCTAGATCATGGTGCTATTTATTCATCGTTTTAACATGTTAACACACTATTAGTTGTCACTGAATAATTATTATCTGCATTTAACGATCCTTGTTCATTTAATACTTGCAGCAGCTCTAGTAACTTGCCCAAGGCTACATAGTAAGTGGTGGTCTACCTTAATTTCCTATTTTTCTAGATTTTATTTCCCTGGACCAACCTTTTTGTGCTAAAGAGAACATTGTAAGAACAGATTAAAATAAGTTTACAAAATATTCCTTTTTTTCTTGCTTTTTATTTCAATGTTTTGTCATTTGTTATTAAAATTTTTTTGCTAGTTTTGAATCTGGCAGAACATACCATGTTTACCTGTCATAAATCAGAATTTCATAATAATGCTATCATATTAAAAAAGACAAATAATTTTTTTCCCCGAACTAGGTAAATGGTTGCTGGTTGCAAAAGCTAATGATTAAAAACTTGATAGCAAAGATATAAATTATACTTTGAAGTACTTTGCATTTCCATTTGAATAAAATTTCCATTTTATTTTACTTTTATGGTTCCTCATTGGAGCTAAACTCTGTTTAACAATGATTTTTTCTTTGTTTTCTTGAGGCATTGCTATTGAGCTTAGTAGTCATAAGTTTGATTAATTTGGTTAAGTGGAACATCTTTTGTGGGGGAAAAGATGTTCAACTGCTGATTCACTTTGGAAGCAGACAGCACAGTGAAAATGATTACATGATACGATTGACATTGTTAAATAACTTACCCTTACCCCATCCGCTTCAGCCACTCCAGCCTCCTGCGAGGCAGCGTCAGCCTGCGTGTTTCACACTCACACGCCTGATCCTCCCCGCCCTTTGCCGGGAATGCTTGGTCCCTTCAGGACCCACTTGGCTAATTCCTCTGCTTTGCTCAGATGTCCTCTTCGCAATGAGACTTGAAATAATCTCCATGAGGGCAGGGACCTTTCAGTGGTGGTGGTGTTTTCTGAAGTATTCTAAGCACCTAGAACAATCCTCAACATAAAATTGTTCAACATTTGTTAAATTGCAACAAACTTTATTAGTAAGGCTGTGGGGAAGTAGGTAGGTATGTGTATTGCGAACGACCTGTGGAGGACAATTTGACAGCATCTATCAAAATTGCAGTGTATGTTCCCTTTGACCCAACGGTTGCCTTCAGGGACTTTATCTTCCAGTTATGCTACTACTGTATGTACATTTGTGTGTGTGTGTGTGTGTGTGTGTGTGTGTGTGTGTGTGTGTGTGGTCTGAGTTATTTTAGTTATCATTTTTTTACTGTTATTTTTGTTTTTGGTACATTTCCTTTAGGGAACGTTTTTTACTCTTGACATGTTTCTTTGTAACACAGGACACACTAATTAACCCTTTTAACCCTTAGTTTTACCACTTATGGATATAATGCTACTATCTACATCAAATGGGTTGCAAAAATTAAATAAAGTAATTAATTAAATTCCTTAGCACAGTACTTTGCATATAACAAGCATACATTAAGCATTATCTATTATCATGTAACACTTTTGATTTATACGAATTCTGGTTTTAACTAACTAGTTTTCCAGACCTTTTTTTTGTAAAAAATTTTAATTTTTATTTTTATTTCAAATTACTACCGGGGTACAAATGTTTTGGGTTACAAGGATTGCTTTTGTAATGCTTGAGTCAGGGTTATTAATGTGCCCATCACCCAGATAGTGTTCATTGTACACACTAGGTAGGTTTTCACCCCTCTCCTCCTCCCCTCTGCCCCTTGATTGATTTCCACTGAATTATCCTTCACTCTATGCACATCTGTACTCACCGGTTAGTTCCAGTTTAATAGTGAGCACATGTGGTGTTTGTTTTTCCATTCTTTAGATACTTCACTTAGGATAATGGTTTCTAGTTCCATCCATATTGTTGCAAAAGGCATTAAGTTATCCTTCTTCATGGCTGAGTTGTATTCCATGGTATACATATACCACATTTTGTTAATCCATGCATGAATTGTTGGGCACTTGGGTTGATTCCATGTCTTTGCAATTGTGAATTGTGCTGCAATAAACATTTGAGTGCAGGTGTCTTTCTGAAAAATGGCTTCCTTTCCTTTGGGTAAATACCCAGAAGTGGGATTGCTGGATCAAGTGGTAGTTTTAGTTCTTGGAGGAATCTCCATACTGTTTACCATAGAGGCTGTACTAATTTGCAGTCCCACCAACAATATATGAGCCTTGCATTCTCTCTGCATCCACAGCAGCATCCAGTTATTGGACTTTTTAATAAAAGCCATTCTAAGTGGAGTGAGGTGATATCTCATTGTGTTTTTAATTTGCATTTCCCTGATAATTAGTGACATTGAGCATTTTTTCATATGTTTATTGGCCATTTGTCTATCTTCTTCTTTTTTTTTTCTTTTAGCAGTTTTTACTGAAAGTTGTACATAAGATTATTTTATTCCTGCATCTTCTCAATTGTTTCTTCCTTGTACTTGCCCTTTTCCTTTCCTACTTGGCGAGATTTCACTTTCCGTTCAGGGATCTTTTTGCGGTCTTTGTCCAGTTTAAGCCTAGTAATAACCACCTTGCTGGGGTGAATGCCCACGTGGACAGTTGTGCCATTGGCCTTTTCCCGCTGCACCCGTTCAATGTAGATGACATATTTCCTCCTGTAAACCTGGACTACTTTGCCAGTTTTCTGACCCTTATAGTGTCTCTGAACCACCTGAACTTCATCATCCTTTCGGATGGGCGTGGATCGAACATTGTATTTCTGTCTCAGTTCTTTGGAAAGAGGGGAAGACATAATCTTCCTGCAAATGTGGGAAGGTGCACTGAAATGTCTTTTGCGGTTCTTGCTTCGGTCTGAAGGCACAAAGGGATTGAACTTCATTTTGGCCGCTGCTGCTTCGGTGATGGCTGCAAAAGGGAAAAGCTTGTCTATCTTCTTTTAAAAAGCTTCTGTTCACATCTTTTGCCTGCTTTTTAATGGGGTGTTTTGATTTTTTTCTTTGCTGATTTACTTGAGTTCTTTGTAAATTCTGGTTATTAGCCCTTTATCGGATGTATAGCTTGCGAAGATTTTCTCCCATTTGGTAGGTTTTCTATTTGTTCTGTTGATTATTGGCTGTGCAGAAACCTTTTAATTTCATCAAGTCCCATTTATTTATTTTTGTTGTTGCTATGATTGCCATTGGGGTCTTCTTCATAAATTCTTTGCCTAGGCCTATATCTAGAAGAGTTTTCTAACATTTTCATCTAAAGTTCTTACAGTTTCAGGCCTTACATTTCAATCTTTTATCTATCTTGAATTAATTTTTGTGAGTGGTAAGAGATAGGGATCCTGTTTCACTCTTCTGCATGTGGCTATCCAGTTGTCGCAGCACCATTTATTAAACAGGTATTCTTTTCCCCAGTGTATATTGTTGCCTGCTTTGTCAAAGAGCAGTTGGCTATATGTGGATGGTTTTATGTCTGGGTTTTCTGTTGTGTTCCGTTGGTCTGTGTCTCTATTTTTGTGCCAGTACCATGCTGTTTTGGTTACTATAGCCTTGTAGTACAGTTTGACCTCTGATAATGTGATACCTGCAGATTTGTTCCTTTTGCTTAAGATTGCTTTGGCTACTAAGGCTCTTTTCTGGTTACAAACAAAGCATAGAATTATTTTTTCTAGTTCTGTGAAATATGACATTGGTATTTTGATGAGGACTGCATTTAATCTGTGAATTATTTTGGGTGCTATGGATAGTTTAACAATGTTGATTTTACCGATCCATGAGCATGATATGTTTTTCCATTTGTTTATATCATCAGTGATTTCTTTCTTCAGTGTTTTGTAGTTGTCTTTGTAGAGGTCTTTCACTTCCTGGGTTAGGTATATCCCTAGGATTTTTTTTTTTTTTTTGGTAGCTATTGTGAATGATATTGAGTCTTTGATTTGACTCTCAGCTTGAGTTTTATTGGTATATAAGAATGCTACTGATTTGTATACATTGATTTTGTAACCTGAGACTTTGCTGAATTTATTTATCAATTCCTGGAGTCTCTTGGTGAAATCTTTGGGGTTTTCTAGGTATAAGGTCATATTGTTGGCAAAAAGTAATAGTTTGACCTCCTCTTTCCTGATTTGGATACACTTAATTCCTTCCTCTTGCCTGATTGCTCTGGCTAGGACTTAAGCACTATGTTGAATAGCAGTGGTGACAGTGGGTGTCCCTGTCTTGTTCCAGTTCGTCGTGGGAATGCTCAGCTTTTCCCCATTCACTATGATGCAGGCCATGGGTTTGTCATATGGCTCTTACAAATTTGAGATAGGTTCCTTCTATGCCAAGTTTGTTGAGGGTTTTTATCATGAAAGGGTTCTGAATTTTGTCGAATGCTTTTTCTGCATCTATTGAGGTGATCACATGATCTTTGTTTTTGCTTTTGTTTATGTGGTGAAATACATTTATTGATTTACATATGTTGAACCATCCTTGCATCCCTGGGATGAAGGCCGTTTGGTCCTGGTGGATTGTTATGTTGATGTGCTATTGAATTCAGTTTGCCAGTATTTTACTGAGGATTTGTACAACTATGTTCATAAGGGATATTGGTCTATAGTTTTCTTTTATTATTGTGTCCTTTCCTGGCTTTGGTATCAAGGTGACACTGGCTTTGTAGAATGAATTGGGGAGGATTCCCTCCTTCTCGGTGTTATGGAATATAATAATTTCTGCAATATGGGTACCAACTATTATTTGTAGGTCTGATAAAATTTGGATGTGGATTCATCTGGTCCTGGGGATTTTTTTGTGTTGGAAGATTTTTTATTGTTGCTTCAGTCTCATTGCTCATTATTGGTCTGTTCAGGAGTTCTATCTCTTCCTAATTGAGTCTTGGAAGTTTTTGTGTCTCCAGGAATTTGTCCATAAAATCTTCTATGTTTTTGAGTTTATGTGCATAGAGATTTTCATGGTGTTCACAGATGATATTTTGTATTTCTTTGATATCAGTCGTAATATCTCCTTTTTCATTTCTCATCTTATTTGGGTCATTTCTATTTCTGGTTAATCTAGCTAGAAGTCTATTGATTTTGTTTATCTTTTCAGAGAACCGGCTTTTTGTTTCATTGGTCTTCTGTATTATGTACAAGATTATTCCTTGCAGTTTTTATATATTGTATATGATTATAAACAACTGCAATGACTGTCAATAGGGGATTGCTTAAGTCATATATGGCACATCTGTACAATGGAATGGAGTGCTCTACAGCTGTAAGAATGCACAAGAAAGCTGTCTTCTGATGAAAGATCTCTAGAGTCATAAAGAAAAGAACTGTATAGAGTGTGCTATCTTTTGTGCTTAAAAAAAAGATGGTGGGTGGAATAAGAATATACATCCATTAATGTGTGCATATGCGTAAAGAATTCCTGATAGAATACATAAGAAGTATGGTGGAAAAATGTGGGAACTTGGTAGACAGGGGAAAGGATTGGGAAGACTGAGTTTCACTGATTAGCTCTTTGAATTTTCATTTCTGAAACAGTTGAAAGTATTTCCTGTTCAAAAAATGAACTAAAAAAATGAAACTTGGAATGGTGTGCATGATAAGTGCTATAGGAACATTTAAAACATTTAAGTATACTGATAAATACTTGAGTGTATTTCAGAGGTAAAAAATAATTTAAAAAATGATTCCAGTAGTTGAATAATGGTATTTTTATGTATGTGTTTTATGCTATCGATCTTGATGACTCTAAATGTAACCTGGGTACACTATATATGTTTTGATTTTTTGTTGTTGTTGTTAAAGATAACCATCTGATTCTATTACCTTTTCTTTTCAGTCCTGATGATATTGGGACCTGCTGGTATATCCTTCTCTCTGGTTCCGTGTTCATTAAGGAATCCATGTTTCTTCCAAGAAGCAGGTATTGTATAGACATTCTATAATAGATTATCCATGAAACTTGAAATTCTTTTGCAGAATTGAGTTCTTTTACAAAATTCTTTTTTCTTCCTATTTCTTCTTTTACTGGTATAAGGCAAGGAAGTACTTTAGAATGTTGATGTAACACATAAATCTTTAAGAAATAACTATTTTATGTTGTAAACACTATTCCAATCTTATTAACAAAGGGTGAGAACAGAAAACATGTTGGTGACATATACATTTGTTACATGATCATGTCTGCTGTGTTTAGGGCACATTTGTGAATAAAATTGAGCTCAAAATGGCTTAGCTAAAGGGGAACTAAGTTTAAGAGTATAGCAGGCAGTCTCATAAATATCTAGAGAGGCAAAGGAGGTTCATTAAAACCACATGGGACTAGAAGTGGAAAGCCAGGGGCTGTCACTGACTTTTTTGCTTCTCAAGACCATATGGTCTCTCATTTTTGCATTGGTCTGTGAATTGGTTTCCTGCTTTCTAAGGCTCTTAATTTCTTTCTCCCTATGAGTTTGACTTGTGTGTTCTATTGACTTATAACCTTATGTCCTTATTGTTTACACCATTTGAATGTAGTGTCTGTGTCTTTTCTTTGGATTCTTCAGAATACCATCTGATGGGCCTAGCTTGGGGCAGATGTGTGACTCTGTTGCAATCAGCTGTGGCCAGAACGGGTTAGAGCTCATCTGTCATATACATGGCTGTCTGTGTTTAAGTTCCCCAAAAGTGTCAACTGCTGAGTTTCAGTGGGTATTTTTTCGTCTTATGTGTGTTTTTCACAAATAAATATTTTTATTTTGACAAAAGATTTTATATTTTAACTATTTTTATTTTATTTTATTTTTTTTTATTTTGAGACAGAGTCTCACTCTCTTGCCTGGGGCGAGTGCCGTGGCGTCAGCCTAGCTCACAGCAACCTCAAACTCCTGGTCTCAAGCAATCCTACTGCCTCAGCCTCCCGAGTAGCTGAGACTACAGGCATGTGCCACCA
>CAUYSK010011416.1:0-25481 GCA_963575035.1 Avahi laniger | reverse complement strand
TTCTTAAAGCTGAATAGTACTCCATGGTATACATATACCACATTTTATTAATCCACTCATGTATTGATGGACACTTGGGTTGTTTCCACATCTTTGCAATTGTGAATTGTGCTGCTATGAACATTCGGGTGCAGGTGTCTTTTTCATAGAGTGTCTTTTGTTCTTTTGGGTAGATGCCCAGTAACGGGATTGCTGGATCAAATGGTAATTCTACTTGTATCTCTTTAAGGTATCTCCATATTGCTTTCCACAGAGGTTGCACTAGTTTGTAATATACTTTTATATTAGTTTTACTGTTGGTTATATGAATATTATTACATAGTCTTTTAAAATAAAAGGTCACAAACCAATTCTCTGTGTAGGCGTATTGGCTTATTTAATTATCCCCTTTCACACTGTCTTTGTAATTTCATTTTAGAGCTTACTATTCTTTTGGAATAAGGAGTTTTTTGACTCATTTGCCATACTGTATAGCTCTTTTTTCTCTTAAACTTTAAATTATATGCCCAGAATTAAAATAGAAGACATGCGTTGTAATGTACCTATTATTTTCATTCTTGATTATTTAGAAACTAACAGCACTTATTACTTTCCCCTGAGATTTCTATCACATCCACATCATCCTTCAGTTTTTTTTTAATTTAGAATTAAATACAAATAAGTAAATTCCTTTTTGTTTCCTCTGCTTTTCAGTGAATAAAAACATGACAGTAAGAAAAAATACTAATTTATCAGGTACTCTACTTTTATTAAAACTAGATTTCCAAGAGAAGTTCATATGATTAAAGTCTCATAACACTATTTATTCGGTAGAGAACAAATAGTCTATGGGATGAATCATTAGGTTGTTGAAGGAAGTTTTTGTTGTGAGGATTCTTTTGCAGGGTGTGTGCATTGATCTCCATCGCTAGCCAGTCAGGTCCAATGAATGGAGCACTGGGTTGAAGGAAAGAGAGATTAAGGCATAGTTCCTTGTATTCTCTTGACCATGCCTGTCAAGGGAGTTTAAAATCAAAGTAAGAAGTAGCCTAAGGAGGCCCAAGTGTCTAAAATGGTTATCCCTACCCTAATACTTGGGACGGTGTTATAGGGTATGACAGATGTCCCAAGGACTCCATCCATGTCAAAAGCCCAATCCCTACTTGGATTTTAAAGAAACTGTAGCCCACATTGTTGATTAAAACACAACCACCAAGTTCACCAAATCAAGGATAGACAAATTCTCATTTTTTTAGTGATTAGGGTGGTTTTATATAACAAAAAGATCAGATTATGGATATGATATATTAAAATTCACATAAAGATTTAAAGTTTTTCCCTAAAGTTTTTTGTATGGCAAAACCATGTGAAATTCCTGCACTTGTCTTTATAAGTAAACCACTAAAATGTACCATTAACTGGGTTGGTACTGGAGAAAAGGTGAAAGTAATATAAATACAATATTACAACTGAGCTATACTATAATCTAATTGTATATTTGCTATTCATGAGTTTTTCTTGTGAGTCAACATTTTGAACATTGCAGGGACATATAAAAGATATTTTATGTTAATGGTCAGTGTTAGATTTTTACAGTGTATTAGCTATACTTTAAAAATAATTCTTGATATTAATTTAGTTATAAATTTTGTCACTAAAAATTGGCCCTTGGAAATTTGGACTGAAAAATATTGAGATGATAACATTTACCTGTATTTATCTAAAGGCTTTAAGAAATTAAAGTTTAATAGTAAAGTTCCTTATGTTAGAAGTGAATGATTGTAGTGATTTTGAAAGTGAAGAGTTGAAGAATTTTCGGTAAATGCTCTCGAGCCTTTGTTTGTCTGTTTCCTTACCTGTTATTGCATGGGATTCTGTCTGAAATACAAAGTGCTCTACTCCTGTATATATCACATTTTGGTTTCACCTGGAAGAAATTTATTTTTCTTTACAGAATTGGTGCTTAAGAAGGGTGGCCACATGTCCACGTTTGCCTGAGATAATCTTAGCTTATGTCTATTATGCCAAAGTGATTATTAACACAGTCTTCTTTCACTTTCAGAATGTCACAATTTGAGCAATAAATTAAATGGCTGCCGATGCTTCTTCAGTCATGCCGTGAAGGGAAATCAGCTGGACCTTGGATCCAGAATGCTTGATCCAAGAGTTGCAAGAAGAAAAAACAGGAGAGACTTATAAATTGGGTGAACGTACTTAAATATATGACATGGTGTGATATAAGAACATATAACATGTTATCTCCCAAGTTAGTGGAAGATGGAGAAATGTATTCATATACACTCATATTAAAGCCATGATGAAAATCTTGTTAAAAAATAAATTGGAAAAACTCATCATGAACTCGTGGCCTATTAAAAAATAAAAATAAAATATTTTTTCCTTTTTGTCACTAAAGTAGCTAGAATCTTCTGTGGCATTTTGCTTTTCCCCAGTGACTATGCGAAACCATATAATGTTAACTCCAGACATCCAGACTTTGGTGTCTAAATCTGTTGTTTTGGAGGGCAACTCATTCTAAATTTGTAAAATGAAAAATCAAGGTGGGCCTAGAATATTTTCTTGAGAGAAAGGAAACAATTCTGGGCATGGTAATCAAGAAGCCAATTGTAAGAGTTAAATTGTACATATTCCGAAAAATAGTAAGTACAATAAATATGATTATGATCTGATGTGATCTAGTGAAACAAGCTTGATGTATAAAAGGCTATAAATATTTAATGATGCTTGAGAGGAACCAATGATATAAAATGTGTGTGAGAGAAGTCATACACACTAGGAAGAGCCACTTGTTTACTGAATTACCAAAAAGATAGCTGTGTGTAATACACGGTGTCTGCATGCATGATCACCCATAGGGGGTCAGCGAGTGAACTGCAGGAAGTCTTGATTTATGATCATGGTCCTCAACAAATGTAGTCTCGAGACCACCCATATAAAGAGGTATTAAGTCAGACTACTGTGGTTTACTGCAGGAAAGTAGGCTTCCAGGACAGCTGAAGTAGAGACGTTAGTCGGGGGTTTCTGTGCACTGATTCATCCTTATTTATATAAAATTAAGGTGTGGTCTAGGTAATGCAGTTTGGCTCAAGAAAACAGACTATACTGGATTTCTTTTTAAATTTAATTTAATTTTTAGATTTAGTTTATGAATTTTTAATTTTTAATTTTTAATTATTATGGAATTTATGCAATATTTTCAACAAAGGTGTAGACTATTTACATTCCTCCTAAACTGTGAAATATAAAGAGACTGTGATGCAGCAAAAAAGACTGAGACTTTTCAGATCTGGCACAACTTCACCCTCCATTGACAGTTCACTGTGTGCTGGGAGAACCGCTAGTGTGGGCGCTGTAGCCAAAGGAAAGTGACTGAGAAGGGCTGTTTCTCACCCTGCTGCAAGGAACCCCATTCCATCCAATTTTCAGCAAATTTGACTAAGTAAATAGAGATCTTAATGTAATCTTGAAGTGAGTGTCTTCAAGTGGTCTTTGCTGAACAATCTGTAGCCTGCCTGAAAGAATACCCTTTTTTTCTCTCCACTCATCCTTACCTAAATAATCTCTATCAAGATAGTATGACTTAACCTGTATTTCAATCTTTTTTCCATTTATTATACCTAAAAGTTTCTTATTACATTAAGATTATAATAAATTAGAATTTTCATTTCTTCATTACTGGAACATTTATTCCAAAGCCATTTATTTATAGGTACAGTTAAATGATCTGTCTGTAAAAATGGTTGTCTCTTCTTTAAAGTAATAATTTTTGCCAAATTAGCTTTTTAAAACCATTTAATTTTCATGACAATTAGATACAATATTATTTTTCTGCACATTATTTTTTCCCTCTAAATTAGCTGGTCCATTCTCTCACATTATGGATCTTCTTGTATAGTTTCTACACTGGCTCTAGTTTTGAAGATCTGGCTATTTGACTCTGAAATACAATTACTCACCTTTCTAAAGTTAAGAAAATTGGTTGTTATAATTGTCCAACAAGACAACGGAAAGGTATTGTATATATTAATATCCAGATTCAACCATAAATCATTGTATAAAGAAGTATTTAGAAGGTGAAGCAGATTTATCTAATGCTCAATAGGTCATTTTACAGCAGATAGATCTTTCCATTTTAATTTCTTAGTGGAGTTTCTTTCTCCCAAATTAAATTTCGCCTTTCTACAGATGGGTCTTTGCCCTGGAGCACAACTGATCACCACAAATGCTTAGGAGAAGGTGTAATGTTATAAATCAAAGTGTTTATTACCTTGATCAGATAACTAGGCATGGTACTCTTCATTGTATTTTATTTCAGATTTTCACTCTCTGATAACTAGAGATTAGCTTCGTAATGTAACATAAGCTTTGCAGATAGTTTAAAAAATGTAAATATTTATTGCTTCTTTAACATGCATTATGATGAAGCATCTTGAGCCAATGAACCTTACTATTATAGATGATTTAGTCACAACCATGATATCTAATTATGATCATTGATTTCATTAAAACTATTTGCTTTTACATGGATACAGATTAAATTTTGTATTATTGCATGCAGCAAAATTCAGTAATTCTATTCCTTATTCTCTAATTTGTTTCTATTTCCATTTTCATGGCCTAAATTATATGTTTAATAAAGGCCTTCTACCACTATAAATGAATAATATATGACTTTTTAATCATAATACCTAGGATAAAAAAGTTGATAATAATATAAACAGTGAGAGATATGCATGCAAATTTGCTATTCCTCTGTGTTAGGGTCAGCCAAAATCTTTATCTCAACAAATATGCAAATTTAATAATTGTCCACTTAGTAAATTAACTCAGTATTATTTATTTTTTGCTATCTTTTTTATTTTTACCTTTTATTATCAAACACAAATATAATCTGTTTTTATTTTTCTCTTTACTCACCTCAGAGTGCCTACCATCTATTTTAAAAGTATGACCAATACAAATATAAATGCACAGATGTAAACAGCTGTTTAAAATTATAGGAAATGTGTCCTTTCAAAAACCACAATGAAACCTAGTTGCTCTGCTTTCACTCCCTTTCTCATACTTGGCACAAATGTGTTGAGTGAAGACAAATACCTAGGGCACACCCACAGCATGGTCACTATTAATAGTCTAGGTCTCTGTTAATAATCACAGTCTTTTAATAAAATACAGACTTTTTTTTCATTTAGCTAAAAAGACAAAATAGTCTTGGAGGCTAAACTAAATGCTATGGTCTTATCAATCTCTGAATTTTTTAGTGATTGAGTATCTAATTCAAAGACAACCATAAATCTTCTATACTTAAGCTTTTATTTGAATCCAAGAAAAAAATAAAAACCAAATAAAAATTTTGGAAAAATGCCATATATATTTGCATACATATATAATTTAAATAGTATAGCTACCTCTGCTTTTTTTTGACTTCCATTTGACTTTCTTTTGACTTTCCTGGATGATCGTTTTCCATCCCCTGATCTTTAGTCTGAAGGCATCTTTGTGGGTTAGATGTGTTTCCTGTAGACAGCAGATACTAGGCTTGTGGATTTTTATCCACTCTGCCAGTCTAATAAATATTAATCTGCCTTAAAGTTAATAAGTAAAATGATAAACGCACCAATAAAAATGGGCAGAAGATATGAATAGACAATTCACAGAAGATATAAAATTGTCCACAAAATAGATACTGAGACAATATTCGGTGTGCACATATACAAATATGTAGAAATCGAAGAAAATATATATAATTTTTTGAACTATTAGATCTATAAGACTTTAAAAAAATCATTTAATGACAATAACTTGGGTGTATTCAGACAATCAAAACTTATACCACTGTTGGGTATGCAAATTTATATAAACTTCTGAAGGGAAATTTGCCATTTTTATAAAAAATTTTTAAGTTTTATATATATTTTGTAAAACAATTTTCACACAGTAATTTATCTTTAAAATTTAATTAGGGATATTTGTAAAGTTTTAACTACAAGGGTGTCCTTAAAGTATGGGAGCATTTTAAACATCCTAAAAGTGGAGATGGGTTAAATACATTATTATGTAGCTATTCTACAGCTAAAATTAGGTTGGTGCAAAAGTAATTGCAGTTTTGGACCATGAATTTTAAATCATTATAACTAGGCTCAAATACATCTTTATTAATCAAAATAGGAACCATTACAAGCAACACATTTTTGCCAGCAAGAAATAAGTTTTTTATCCCAGTAGTGTAAAAATCCATGCTTTGGGATTCAACAAACTCTTGGAAAGCATTTTCTGCATCTTGCTGATTGTGGAAGCATTTTCCCTGAAAAAAGTTGTGGAGATAGACGCTTGATGAAGTGGTAAGAGGTGAGAGGTCAGGTGAATATGGCGGATGAGGCAAAACTTCATAGCCCAATTCATTCAACTTTTGAAGCATTGGTTGTGCAACAAGCAATTGAACATTGTCACGGAGAAGAATTGGGCCCCTTCTGTTGACCAATACTGTCTGCAGGCATTGCAGTTTTTGGTGAATCTCATCTATTGGCTGAACATATTTCTCAGATGTAATGGTTTCGCCATGATGCAGAAAACTGTAGTAGATCAGATTGGCATTAGATCACCAAACAGTGACCGTGACCTTTTTTGGTGCATGTTTGGCTTTGGGAAGTGCTTTGGAGCTTCTTCTGGTCCAACCACTGATCCTGGTTGTCGTATAAAATCCCCTTTTTGTCACACATCATAATCCAATGGAGAAATGGTTCATTGCTGCATACTAGAAGAGAAGATGACGCTTCAAAATGACAGTTTTTTTTATTTTCCCTCAGATCATGAGGCACCCACTTATCAAGCTTTTTCACCTTTCCAATTTGTTTCAAATGTTGAAAGACCACAGAATGGTCAACTTTGAGTTCTTCAGCAACTTCTCCTATAGTTGCAAGAAGATCAGCTTGATGATTGCTCTCAGTTGGTCGTTGCCAACCTCCCATGGCCAGCCACTAAGCTCCATCTTCAAGGCTCTCATCTCCTTTGCAAAACTTCTCGAACCCACTGCACCGTACGTTCCTTAGAAGTTCCCTGTCCAAATGCGTTGTTGATGTTGCAAGTTGTCTCCGCTGCTTTACCACCCATTTTGAAATGAAATAAGAAAATCGCTCACATTTGCTTTTTGTGTAACATTATTTCCATAGTCTAAAATAAGTATAAAATAAACAGGAAGTAATAAGTCATTAGCCAGAAAACAAAGGAAGAAATGTGCATTAAAACGATGTATATCATAACCACTTTGTTTAAGAATGTATTGCAATATCAAAGGGCAAATTTCAACAATGTTAAAACCACAATTACTTTTGAATCAACCTAATAAAATGGTATAGTAGAAGAATATGTAATATTTTGCAAAGATATTCATGTTGTAAAATAAAAAATCAAGTTGTTAGTTGTTATATTACTCAATTTTTATGTAGTGAAGACTCTTTATTCCTCTTTAACTACACACACATATGACAGTACTTATTCTAAAATGTTAATAGTGATATCATCATTAAGAGTGATTATAAATAGTAATTATTAAATTCCCATTCTTTTGTTCATTTTATTATATTTTCTAAAGTTTCTATATTGCCCACCTATATAACAGGATATTCTGAGACATTAAAAAGATGCTTTCTGCAAAATCTGTCTTGTTACCAGTGACCCATCCCCAGTATTCATATTATATCAATAACTTTTTGTGCAGACTAACCTCAGAGGAGAGCACATGCAGCCCAGCAAAGAGCAGTGAGTTGACAATTCTGAATGCATTTCTAAAAATTGATGGTAGAAGCAACAAAGCAAAGCTTTCATTTTTCAAGGGCTAGGCTTTGCTGACAAGGTAAATGACAAAACAAAACAAAAATCAGAAAAACAGTTGACATATTTTTAAAGGCTAGAACCTAGAAGATTTTGTGCTTAGAATGATTAAAAAATGGCCCGGATTCTTCGTTCTTCCTTCTATTCATGCTCTTTGCACTGAGGCTTTGCAGGTTCTCCCATTAAGAGATAGAATCTGTTTTCTCATCCTCTGATGTTTGCTGGCCTTGTGACTTGCCTTGGCCAAGAGCACACAGCAGAAGTGAGAAAGTGCCGACTTTGATCCCTTTAAAGGGACTGGGCCCTTGCAGAAGGCAGAGAGATTCAAAGCATGATAGGGCATTTGATTAAGGAGACCCCTAGGAAAGGATCTAAGAGTGATCTTGGGCCCTCATAGTGGTCCTTGGCAGACAGCTAGACAGTGAACTTGGCATTCAGTTATAGAACTACAAAAAAAAAAGGAAATGAATTCTGCCAACAACCTGAGGAAGCTTGGGAGATCTTTGCCTAGTCCAGTCTCCACCTGAGAACACAGCAATTGACCCCCGGGTTTTAGCCTGTGAGACCCTGTGAGAGAACACCGTTAAAATGTGCTGGATTCTTGACCCATGGAAATTGAGAGATAATAAATCTGTATTTTAAGTCATTATTGTTTATGGTTGTTATGCAAAAATAAACTAATAAAGACCCAAAGCGTAAGCTTCTTAGCTTCACAGTAAATACCTCTGTAATAGTAAGGAAATGTGGTCCCACTGGAACTCAGAAGCCGAAGAGAATCAGATATTGGTGACTAGCCATAATGCCTTCCCAGAGATCATGGCAGCAGTCACGGTCACCAGCAGCAGATGCCAGAGTGTGATGCTCAGAGTTCAATTGAGACAAGCCAGGGGTCCATGGAGGTTGATGTGCAACATCCAAAAGCAGAAGGGGCCAGTGAAAACACTGGATGATAGCATACAGAATCAATGTCCATAGCTTTGATTACCTGGAGAAGAAAGAAAAAGAAGAAGGTGTGATGGGGTGGGGAAGGGGAAGGAGGAGGAGGAGGAAGCTATCTTGAATAGCTCAGATTTACAGGATCCATTTGTACTCACCATCAAATTGGTACTAACTGATCAACACTAGGGTGATCACATGGCAGAAATACTCTCTAGGGATTAGGGGGACGGGGGAGGCAAATCTGCAACTAAAGGATACGGGGAGCACTAAAGGGAGGGAAGGGCACGTCTTTAACCTGCATTTGGGTGAGGCAAAGACATAAAGTGTAAGTGGAATGTTTGTACCCTCACAATACCCTGGAATAATAAAATAAATAAATAAATAAATAAATAAATAAATAAATAAATAAATAAAAATAAATAAATCCTCAATGGATCACATGTAAACCAGAAGTGAATGAGACACTTCAAATTATTAAGTCCAAGGTTCTTATTATTAAGAAAAACTGCCAACTTAACTTAAATTCAGTGCTGAAGATGTACATAAAGTAATGTTTTTATATATGCAAGTTGGTGCCTCAATATTTAAATCCACTGTTTTATCAGGCAGTAATTTAGAAAAGAAAGATGAAAAGCAGTTTGTTTTGTTATTACTTTCTTTATTGAGAAAATATACAGATAGATACAGATAGAAAATATCATAATGTCAACTTTTTAGAGGATCAAGGTAGAAAATATAAAATTGCATTATAGAAACAGCAATTTTGAAAGTCCAGAGACCCCACTACACTGAACTGTGAGGAACACAGAGGAGGAAAGGCATGAGATGTGAATCATACTTGCTCAAAATTTAAATATATGATTCCTTTATTGCCCATGACGTAGTCTCAGTTAGGGAAAAGTGTAAATACTGCCTTTCAAAGGTAACTATTGAAAGCCCAGGGCCTGTGGTTCGATGCAGAGTGCTTACTCTCTGAGCTTTTAAAGAAGTGCTTTCAAACCCTTTTCATAGTCTGGCACAGATCAAATCAACAGCATCTGTACAGAACAGGAACACGGAGAAGCGTATGTTTTGGCAAAACATTTATTACAGATTTTTCATATTTTATAATTATGAGATAAATAAAATCACTGAATAAAAGAAGACATTAAATATTAAATGTGTATTATTTCAATATTATTTTTGTAAATTTTAAGTAGAAACTTGAACTGCTATCTACCACATTTCCGTGTGAACAATTTTTAAATGATCTTTTTAAAGGCTTGATTGCCATCATCTAGGTCAAACATTGGATGTACAAGCATAGGAGATAAAAGTTTTTAAGACATTTTTTATAACCCTTTAACATTTTACTGTGGTTAAAATTATACTTAAGGAATTTAATATTCTTCCTTTTCAAAAAATGGTAAATATAGTTATGTTTCCTCTGAACATATGAAGAAATTTTCAATCAAGTTGAACTTCTCATATTAAGTATTTCAAGACAAAGATGAAGCCATAAATTATGCAAAGTGCATCCAATTTTAGTACTGCTGCTGTAAAGATGACTAGAACACCTTTAAAAGGGCATGTAAGTGACAAACAGAAGTATCAGATTCCAGAAAGATGGAGAATCCAGTGCCTGCCAGAAACCTCTCCCATTCCCCAGCCTTCCTGCCCTGCCCTCCCCTGCATGGCCACACCTGCCTGCTCCTCCCACAGCTCCACTGGCCACCTGTCCCAGCGGGCAATGACCTTCCCTTCATCTGTCTACCGAGGGAGCTAACAGACTGTGAAGCACCTCGTAGCTGGGCACAGCCCATCATAACAGAGTAGCAAGGGCTGGTGGTCCCGCAGCAGTTACTGATTGATGCCAGCTCCTTGGGAAACACCACCAGACCCTGCCCCAGTCCCACAGCCTTCATGAGCCACAGGGAAGGCAGCTGCGGCTAAAGACAGCCAGGCTGGGGGCTCTTGCAGCAGGGACTCCACTATCCTACAAACACTTGGTTGAGAATCTCTGAAACGACTCACTGTCATACTTTGTAAAAGTAGTTACCATGAAAATATTCATAATATCATAAAAATTCAATTATGTATCTTGTTCCTAGAAGCCTCTGACAATTAAAATAATTATTTAATTGGTATATGTATGAACCTTTGTCTACCTAAAATATATGTCAAACACAAAGGAAGTGAGAAATGTGAAATATAGCTAAGGAGTTCACTTAGAACGCAGACTTTTAAGTTGATTTTCCTTCTAAAATCTAAAGTAGTTTTTCCCCCACTGGGCTCCACTTAACTAATCAGTTTTTATAAAATACTGTGTTAGGCACTCTGGGGAGTGATGAAGGGAAAAGGGGAAAAATGGTTCTATATTTCAGCTCTCAACCAATTAATGAAAGAAAACACATAGACATAAGTGGAGTACAGGATGTAAATGTGGATGGGCTTGAGTGGTGCTGACACCCCGAGCCCGACTGCCCCACCCCGAGTTCCTCTGGTTTCACGTCTCCACCCCTGGCACAGAAAGGAGCCAGCATCTGGACAGACCCCACCCACCTGGAAGGAATTGCTGAGAATGTGAATGAACTTTACAAAACTATTGCTCTTGGAGCATCTGAACTCCACTTGGGTGTGCAGAGTTCATGGCATAATGTTATAACAAAAAAATTGGAGACAGTACACTAATTTTTTTCCAGTTCACAACACATTCAGAATAGGGCAGGTATTTAGTGATATCTATAGAGATGAATTAGGTCATTTTTTTTTGTTAATAACAGAATAAAATCAAAATCAGAGCATGTAAACATTAACGATACAATGTAAATGTCTTCAGTATGGCTAATAAAAATGCTTTTACTGGAAAGAAAAAGACAAATAGCATTCAAGTGAAGGAAGTTTGTGTATATATCATAAGACTATATTCTCTTTTCAGTCCACACATTGTTGATTTTATGAAAAATAAAGATCAGGATCAGATAATCTAAGGAATATGCATCTAACGTAGCATATGGGGTGATTGTTTGAAGAGTAACAGGTGGGTGACTCCGTGCAGTTGTGAAGTAGAGCTTTATTCTTCCTTTCCTTCTGCCACCATGGAATGTCTTCTCTATCCACCCAGTTGTTTCTTTAGTTCCCTACACTCTGTGTTGACAATTACCTAGATGTTGCTAAAATTTAAATCAATAGTTGATGAAACTTGATACTCTCTATGCTAATATTGGTATCAATATAGAAAGATATTAAACTTTTATCCAGCTGAATTTGCAATAAAATGCAGCTCATGGAGCTGCCACAATTTCCAGCTCCTCAAATTAATACATTCTTCTCAAATTTTCTAAAACAAGGTGGCTGCCGACATGGGGAAAATTTCAAAGGCATCTGAAAGGAGTGGGACCTCATGGGCCACTGTGTGAATCTCTTCAGCTTTGCTTTTCCGTTACCATTGGATTTATTTTTCCACCAGGCAGTGTAATGTGGATTTATAAATCAGTGAATGTCTCCCTTAGGAATCTTTGGCATCACTATAACTATTTGATAGAAAATGCATTGTTTTAAAGATGGCAATTTTTCACGCATATTAAACCAACCATCCGTAGGAATGTATCTGATGATGAATTTTGTATTGATGTTTCTGCAAAGTTAAAAAATAGCAAACAGACGAGTACTGAAGTGGGGTTCTGAATGACATTTCAAACGTGACAGCTGCAGTATTAACATATTTTCCCCATGAAAGCAAAAAAAGTAGAGGTGCCTGGTTTGCATTTTAGAATCTTTTTTTTCTTTGTATCATTTGTCTCCTGGAAATTATTTTATCATGAGTGTTATTATCTTTTGATTGATTTCACTAGAGTGTATCCACTTTCATGTTAAGCATATTTTGATGATATTAATAATCTTTTTTTCTTGAAGAAGTAGAGATTCATATTTTAAATTAGTGTTTGTCCTCAAGCTTCTTTTTTTAAATATTAGGGAGAATTAATACTATGGGATATGGAAAAGTTGTTTTATATGCCAACAGAATTCAGAGGGACCCAGTGTGCTCTACTGGTCTCTGTGGTTTTGCCCTTAGATTTTTAAAAAATAAATAATAGTCTATTTTTTGAATAGTTTTAGATTTACAGAAAAATTGAGCACTTTTGAATAATTTTAAGTAAAGCTGTTATAAACATCATGTGTAGGTTTTTGTGCAGGACATAGTTTTTCAACTCCTTTGGGTAAAAATGAAGAAACTCAAGAAAGTTCTACCCCCTGGTTTTCTCTACTAATTTTCATTGATATGGTATATTTGTTAGTATTGATGAGACAGGATTGATACATTAACTAAAGTTCATAGTTACATTAGGGTTCACTCTTGGTGTTGTACATTCTATGGGTTTCGACAAATGTATAATGACATGTATCCATCATTATAATATCATACAGAATAGTTTCGCAATCCTAAAAATCCTCTGCCATCTACTTGTTTATCCTTCCCTCCCTCCCCAGAACCCCTAACAACCACTAATCTTTTCACTTTTCCATAGTTTTGCTTTTCCAGAATGTCATATAGTTGGAATCGTATGGTATGTATACATTAAGATTGGCTTTTTTCACTTAGTAATACACATTTTAGATTCTTCTATGTCTTTCCATGATTTGACAATCAATTTCTTCTTAGTACTGAATAATATTTTATTGTATAGATGTACCTGTCTATCTATTCACCTACTAAAAGATACCTTGCTTGCTTCTACATTTTGGAAATTATGAATAAAGCTGCTATAAACATCATGTGCAGGTTTTTGTGCAGACATAGTTTTCAACTCCTTTGGGTAAATATGAAGAAACTCAATTTCTGGATTATATGTGTAAGAATACGGTTATTGTTTTGTAAGACAATTCCAAATTGTCTTCCAAAGGAACTGTACCATTTTGCATTCTCACCAGCAATGAATGAAAGTTCCTGTTGCTCCACATTCTCTCCAGCATTTGGTATTGTCAGTGTTTTGGATGTTGAGCATTTGAATAGTGTGTAATAGTATCTTGTTGTTGTTTTTATTTGCAATTCCTTAGTATATATGATGTTGAACATCTTTTAATATGCTTATTTGCCACCTGTATGTCTTCTTTGGTGAGGTGTCTGTTCATATCTTTTGTCCATTTTTCAATTGGATTGTTTTCTTATTGTTGAGTTTTGAGAATTCTTTGTATATTTGGGATACCAGTCCTGTGTCAGATATGTGTTTTGAAAATATTTTCTCTCATATGTGAGAGATGTGGCATATCTTTCCATTTTCTTAACAATGCCTTTTGCAAAGCAGAAGTTTTTAATTTTAATGAAGACCAACTTATTAATTTTTTTCTTTCATGGACAATTTTGTATCTAAAAAATCATTGCCAAATCCAAGTTCATCTATGTTTTCTCCTTTTAGAAGTTCAAAAGTTTTGTGATTTACATTTAGATGTATGATCCATTTTTAGTTACCATTTGTGAAAGGTGAGAGATTTGTGTCTAGATTCTTCTTGCATTTGGATATCCATTTGTCCCAGGACCATGTGTTGAACAGACTGTCCTTTCTCTCCATAAAATTGCCTTTGCTTATTTGTCATGGATAAGTTGATTATATTTGTGTCTATTTCTGGGCTTTCTATATTATATTGGTTGGAAAGTGTTTTCCTGTGGATAATTACTAACTAAACTGAGAAAATTTGAGGGTCATATTTCAAAGGCACTCTCAAGCCTGATAAAATGGCAACCATGTCCCCACTTGATAACTCTGTTTATGAAAGGAAACATAAAAACCTGGAATAGTGGATTTCAGTAATTATTCAATATGCCAGGATCTCTGAAATCATATGGATTTATAACATACCACACTATCTTGATCACTGCAGTGTTATAGTAAGTCTCGACGTCAGGTAGTATCAGTCCTCTGATTTTATTCTCCTTCTTCACTATTACTTTGATTATTCTGGGTCTTTTGCCTTTCCATATAGACTTTAGGATCAGTTTGTTGATATTCCAGTGTGCTCTGCTGGTCCCTGTGGTTTTGTCCTTAGATTTTAAAATAATAAATAGTAGACTACTTTTTGAAGAGTTTTAGATTTTCAGAAAAATCGAGCAATTTTGAATAATTTTGTTTATAGCAGCTTATAGCAACAAAATAACTTGATGGAATTCTGATTGAGATTGCATTGAATCTGTGAATCAAGTTGGAAAGAACTGATATCTTGACAATATTGACTCACCCTGTTTATACACGAGATAACTCTCTATGTAGATCTTTGTTTTGTTTTATCAGAGTTTTGTAGTTTTTCTCCATATAGATCTTATACATATTTGGTTAGACCGATACCTATTCATTTTTATTTTTATTTATTTTTCTTAGAGACAGGATCTTGGTATTTTTCCATGCTGGACTCAATTTCCTGGAATCAAATAATCCTCCTACCCCAGCCTCCCAAGTAGCTGGGACCACAGGCACATGCCACTACACCTGACTGTTTCATTTTATTGCCTCTAATGTACATGCATTGTGGATTTCTTTTTTCAGAATATTATGGGGGTACACTCATTTTGGTTACATAATTTGCTTTTGTACAGTTTGAGTCAAAGTTATAAGTGTACCCTTCACCCAGATCATGTGCATTTTACTGGTTAGGTGTAAATTTACCCACTACCTTCTCCCCCCTCCCAATTACTTGTTTTCCATTGAATTTTATTTCCATATTTGCATATAAGTGTTGATTGATTAATGTAGTATTAAATACATGTGGTGTTTGTTTTTCCATTCTTGTGATACTTCACTTAGAAGAATGGTCTCCAGTTCCATCCGGGTTGTTACAAAAGATACTAGATCACAATTTTTTTTTTTATGGCTGAGTAGTAGTCCATGGTGTACACATACCAAATTTTATTAATCTACTCATGTATTGATGGGCACTTGGATTTTGAATTTCAAATCCCCACTGTTCACTGTTGATAAATGAGAATGCAATTGACTTTTCCATATTAACCTTGTCCTGCAACTTTACTATAAACACTTATTAGTTCCAGGAATTTTGCTGTTGTTGTTGTTGACTCTTTCAGGTTTTCTGCATAGAGAAGCATGTCATCTGCAAGCAAAGACATTTTATTTCTTTCTTCCCAATCTGTATACCTTTTATTTCCTTTTCTTTTCTTATTGCACTAGCTAAAACTTCCATGTTGAATAAGATATTGAATAAGAGTCTTGAGAGTGGACGTCCTTTTCTTCTTTCTGTTCTTAGCAGGAAAGCATCCAGTTTCCTTCTCTTAGATTCTAACTGCCCTGCTGAAATCCTGGAACCAATTTCATTAGTTTCATGAAACCATCCTTCCTTAACATCTTAGCAGATACATAGAAACCTTGGCAAATGATGATCTGTGATTTTTTTTTTTTTGGTTATGCAACATTTTCTTATGTGTAGTTTGCAGGATTTTAATATCTCTTGATGGAAAAAATATGTGGCCAAATAAATTTCAGAAATATGTAATAAAAAACAGAGTATGTTCTGTAAATCCACTTTGGGAAACATTGCCATTTCGTAAGCTACAGATGCTGTAGATGATCACCATCATGACAAAAGATGTGTTGCTAATCCTTTGTGCACAAAGTCTTGGAACCAATGCTGCCCCTCTGCCTCCTTCTCCCAGAGCTGTCCTACACACAGTCACCAGAAAGAGTCTAGTTGCAATGGGGGGTGTGAGCAGTGCATTGTGCAAATACTGGCACGGGGAAGCATGGAAGACCAGATTCCTGGTACTGGATGCAGCCATACACCTGCCTTTTCAAGTCTGATTGACTTTGTACACTATTGTGCAGCAAAAAATCTAAAGAGAAATTATTACTGAAATTTCTATTACTGTAGACTTTTATGTTTCCTTTTACAAACAAAGTTATTGAGTGGGGAAATGGCTGCCATTTTACGAGGCTTTGGAGTGCTTTTGAAATATGACCTTCAACTATTCTCAGTTCGCTTCATCGTTAATCACCCATAAGAAAACATTTTCCAACCTATATATATTTTTTAAAAGCAACAAACTGCCTTTCTGAAACATGGCTTGGGACTATAGCGATTTGATGGTGGGCAGTGACATGCCTTACAGAGACAGGGCTACAGAGAGTTACTTTGACCCAGTTCGGTTGAGCAGGTTGAGCATTTAGGTCACGAGGAAAGCCCTTCATTTTGGCTGTGTACAGTCTTTTACTTTTCCTTTTCCAGGATCTATGAAAAAGCTGTAGTTTCTTCAAGTTATACCTATTTTCATCCAGAGTCCAGGCTGAATTTTTCTGATATAAGATAATGGTGATAAAAAATGTATTAACTGACATTTATTCAATGTCTAATTTGTGCAAGGCACTGTGCTAAGTGATTTACAAGCATTAGGCCTCATACTATCCTGCAGTTGTTTCTTGCTGCTTTGGCTGAGCTGCCTTCATGGCCTGGTGCCTCTGAGTCTCCCAACAGCAAGTTTTCCTGGGTCCCAGCTCCCCTGGAACACTCCAAGCTGTGCCTTCTAGCTCTTACTTGGAGGTCTGGGTTCCAGCTCCAATCTACAGTTGAGTCTTGAACCCATTGTATATTCTCTTATAACATAATGCTAACCATTGTAACAGGTCGCAGTAACTCAGAAAGTTACATTAGAGTTTGCTTACATAATTCGCTACATTATATTAATTGATGAGAGGTCAGTAAACTGCCTGTTTTGTTTTGTTATGCTCTGCTTTGTTTTGTTTTCTTAATAGCCTGTGAACTAAGAATCGTCTACATTTTTAAATGGTCACATTTTAAATAGTCTTATAAGTACCTACATAATAGCCTTGATTGTGCTTTTCGGCCCACAGAATTGAAAATATTGACTATATGACCCTTAAAGAAAGTTTGCTGCCCCCTCTTATGGATTATATAAAAGATACAGTCTTGGTCACCGCATCAAGAAAGTATGTAGCCACATTTCAGAGTACTATGCAGTTCCTGTCCAGCTCACCCAAATATTGATATTATGAGAATTAAGAATTAAATACATATAGAAGTAGAATTTAATTTAGTTTGGAACAAGATGTAGATGTTCTTCATTCCTTTTTGGGTGATTGATTTCACTGCCTTTTTAAAATAGCTGTAGACAGAAGCACTGTCACCAGAATTATATTTCCTGTTCCTAATCTTTTCCATCTCTTATTCTTCTCTCTCCATCTGTTTTCTTTCTTTTTTCTCTTTTTTTGGGAAGTGGAATGTTGTAGCAGAAATATGACTTTATTTGGACATAGGGTCATTGCAGATGTAATTAGTTAAGAGGAGGTCATGCTGGAGTAGGGTGAGCCTTTGGTGTGCTTATAAAAAGGAAAATTTTAATAGTGCACACACACACACACACACACATACACACACACAGAATACCATCTGAACATAAAGAAGAGGTGGGCTGATGGGTCTACAAACCATGGAATATCAAAGATTGCCAGAAAACCAGCAGAAGCTGTGAGAGAAGTATGGAACTGATTATCTGTGACAGCCTTCAAGGGGTGCCAA
This sequence comes from Avahi laniger, assembly GCA_963575035.1. Lineage (NCBI taxonomy): Eukaryota > Metazoa > Chordata > Mammalia > Primates > Indriidae > Avahi > Avahi laniger. Next base: position 7,196 of record CAUYSK010011416.1, on the reverse strand, counting down.
CCCTGACCACACCCTAATCTCAGACTTTTAGCCTCCAGAGCTGTTAGGCAATACATTTCTATTGTTTAAGCCACTCAGTTCATAGTACTTTGTTACAAAAGCCCTAACAAATTAATACATTATGCTCAACTGAAATGTCTTTTCTCATGGACCAGAGAAAATCTCTCTTTTAGAGAGTATTTCCGGTTCTCTTTCTTTCCAAATTCAAGTTTTATTTATAAGTCTTTGTGGATCTTGGAGCACAGAGGAGCAAATGAGATCAATAACACATATTGTATTATCCCTTTTATAAAACTGCATAACCACTATAAGATCTCATGCAATGAAATTCATCAAGTAAAGAATTTTCATTCTGATTCTAACATTTCTTTATGGCTGACATTAGATTAGAATTTCAATCTATGTATTTTCATCATTAATGTTACATGATATTGGATTATAGAATAATAATTACCATTTTAATAACATTTTATTGGCTTTTAAACTTTATTTGAGCAGAAAAATAAATGTTGAGTGGGGTCCATCTGAACCTTGTGTGTTGTACTGACCCCTCTAATACTATGGTTTTAGAATCATTGAAACCTGACGTTAGTGTCGCCTTTCAGCTCTATCAAACTGGAAACTTCACCTTCTTAAAATTCCGTTGCCATGGAAACAGCAGAGTTCTAGGATTTTTGTTTTCAGAAAGTATTGAGAGACTCAATGCCAATATATGAGCACACAGCATGACATATTAACGTGTGCAACTCTGTGCTATTTTTAAATTAAAGAGGGGAGGAGAAGAAAATGGCACCTAAATGTTTTCAATAAACCTGCCAAGAAACGCTTGTTTAATCATCGTACCATATTTGATTCATTTATTTATATCCACTCTTTGTTCCAAAAAGTGATTTAAACAGCCTGAGTCCTTGAGGTTGTTACCAGATAATTGGACAAACACATACAATATGTTTTCACCACTTAGAATCACATCCTCTGAAAAGGTATTTTGTTGTTGAACCTGAGGCTAAATAGATTTTTCTTTGTCAAGGCCATAGCTGTACTACTTTTTCTCCTTACCCCAGTGCTGTATGTTATGGCAAAATTCTGTTTTAAAAAAATCCTCTTTGTAATCTTGTAATTAAGTCTTTTATTTTCCTACTCCTTTTTCCCTAATAAAGAGGATTGAAACCTCCCTACTGCTTCACTTAGACCTCTTACTGTTGCTACATCTAAACACCCAAAAGCAAGGGCATAAGACCCTGTGTGTAGAGCTTTTGGGGGTTATGATTTGGAGGTGAAATCTCAGAAAACTGACTTTTACTAGAGCACTTCTGGAGGGCAGATTGTGGTAGAGGGATCCACAGTATACTGAAACTGAACAAACCAGGGTTCAAATCATGGCTCTGCCATTTTCTCTGTTTCCACAGCAACAACATTTTAATGTCAGATAGAAGGGTTAATCATGTCAATTCTAAATGATACAAAACCATGGTGAGAGAAAGACTCATGAGAAAAGAACTAAATATGACAACAGAAGTAATCTTTCTGTTTACCTCTGGTAACTGCAGCTGGGAACCTTACCTAGCACATACCAGATCTCAATAAGGAACAGCAGATGATGGATTCACTCAAAGCCTCAATTTATTCCTCCATCAAAAGGTGACAATAAAGCTATTCCACAGTATTTTCTGAAGGTTAGTGACAATGGATAAAGAAATGGCCTGTCACATTGCTAATTTTCAATAGATGGCACTATTTAATTCCCAACTAGACAGCAGATTACTTAAGGACAAGCACCATTAACTATTTGTGTTTGTCTCCAGGTCTTATCACAGTCCTTTGGTCATGGTATACACTCATTTTTTGTTAAATGAGTAGTTAAAGAAACATAAGTGAGTGACCCAATCCTGGGTGCCTTCAAGATTTGCTCCCTGACATAGTAACTGATCCAGGTATTGGCACATAACCCAAGTTTGGCCAGAGTGTCTTTTCATGAGCTTTCACTATAAAAACCAGCACTAATGGGAAAGAACTCTCTACTCACCTTTTGAGTAGGGATATAAGTTTGATGGTGCTTGCAGTGGTAGTTTCAGGCTCAAGTAGACAGCCAGCACCTTAGAAGATGAAACTAAGGGATGAAAAGAAGTAATAATGAGAAAATGATGCAAAATCAAAAACATAAAAAAAATATTTCTGCATCCAGCCATCCATGAGGCTGACTCTACCCCTACCCTTTCTATGTATGAGTTATGTGAGTACAACATACTGGGTGAAGGGTAATACTACAACTTCATGGGGTATGGGAGAAGCTGTTTAATTGGGAAACCTTGCAAGTCTCAGAGGAGGAGGCATGTGACTTCTTGCTCTCTCATCATCCCATCAAGGGTGTGTAGAAGCTATGGCGATGCTGGGCACTGAAGATCTCTGAGCAGGGTGGTTTCACTGACCTGCAAACATGGGAATAGTATTGCACAGAGAACAAACATTAAAGCCTCAGGTGATTAGGCGGTTGGAGCAGAACCCAGATGAGAGCTTTGTACGGTCTCAGAAGGCCGTCTGGCAACTTTGTAGGGAATTTGAATTTGAGTTGTACAAAAAGGAATCCCATCCCCCAGCCCCAACCCCATTGGAAAGCTGAATTTGAGCACAGGTCTTCCTTTTGATCTAGCAACACAAGCTCCAGGGTGCAAACTTGACAGTTCTGCTCATCTCTTCATGATAATCTAATAATTTTCCCAATTTTTACATAAGTTAGCTAAAATTGGATATTCCTCACTTGCAACTGAAAAAGCCTTGATTAATATGGACCTAATTTATGCCAAGGACTGTGTTAGTTGTGAGCACAGTATAAGTATAGTTTCAGATTATGTTATTCACTGGTATATCCCAAGCCCTGGAACCATGCCTGGCACCCAATGGGCATTAAAAACATGCATTAAATACATACAAAACTCACCAAAGTTTATATACAATCTAATTTCATCTTCATAGTAGTAGTTATTATTTTTACTCAGAAAACTGGAATTAGAGAAGTAAAGACATGTAGCTGGTACACAGTGGGGTTAGAATAAAATCCAGGTCTGACACCCTGAGTTAGCTTTCAATCACTATTCATCTCATCACTGCATGAAAAGTGATTTGTAAATTGCTAAGAGGTAGAAGAATTCAGTCTCTAGGAACTGAGAGTTGAGTTATTTATGCTATGGCAACCCCTGGCTCTGTTGATGTTATGAACAAAAAGGGTTACATCCTGTGCTTCCTGGTGTTTGTCTTCTTCCAGAGGGAAGTATGTAATTTCTACAAAATTAAGAAATATTTTTCTCCTTAATGAGCAAAATTTTAAATGGAAGGAAGAAGAGGTCTGGTTGGGAAATCTTTGCTGTGACTTTCATATTCCCATGACTATTTTCCACAAAAGTAATCATGTCCAGCATAGCAGAAGGGTGAGAGTGCATTTAGCCCTGTGGGTTCTTCCCTCTAGCCCAGTCTTCCCTGGCACCAGGCAAGAGTCTGTATATTTCTACACATTTCCTTTGGCAGAATTAGCACATAAAATGTACAGAAGATAATGAGTCCTATATTTATATTAGTGTAGTCCATCTGTCTCGTTTCAAGTAGAAGTTTGGGAAGGTCCTGAAGACGTTCCTTAATCATTCATTAGATTGATGCCTCTAGGCTGCTGCTGGTGAGTATGCCCCAGACCATAAATGTCTCTAGGAAAGTAGACACAGCATCCAGTAGACGTCAGTAGCTGTAATCTAAGCCACCAACGGATAGTTGCTATTCAAGCCACTCAACAGATCAAATGGAATTGAAATGTCTTGTGAAATTTATTTCCAAATGACAAGGGCCCAAAACACGTGATCTCTTATGCAAGAAAAATATTTCGCTCATTAGCAAGCGAAGAGATTAAAATTTTTTCTTCTGCTTTCCTAAGTCCTCCTCTGAAAATGCACGGAGAAGATCCCTTTCTGGACAGCAACATCACTCTCCAATTCTTTCATGCTTCCTTCTAACCAGAATTTCTCTGGGAAACAAACAGATGCCATCATGTCTATAATATTGCCAAAGCAAGCAGGGAATGAGGTTGGAGAAGAGAGAAATTAGGAAGCAATTCACACAATTAGTTATATCCTTAGTTTAATACCCAAATATACAGTGTTCTTAATTACATAGAGAATACCTTTAATGTATTATATTGATCAAGGTTAAAATCATATCAAAAATGTTAAATTTCACCATTTATTTTATCATGAGTTTATCATTCTCTTTTAGATTTATCATATTCCAAATCAAATGCATTATCATATTATCCCAGTTTTGTATTTCTATTTGATATTAATAATATACACTGAGAAATAATTAGAAGCAGAAAATTTCATTCTAAAAAAATTCCAGATATCACATTACAAGTTGAATTTATGAAAGCATACACTTTCAATCCACTAAGTAGATACATATTTAATATCAGGACCATAGATATTATAATAATGATCAAGTCTTTTGAATTAATTAAAGTTATTCATTGAGGTTTGCTTTCAAAATTGCTTCTCTGAAATTTACTTAATGGTTTTCTTCATATTGGTAGTTCACAATACGGGAATATGAATTTCTAAAAAGTAATTAATTCTCCCCAAGGTTCCTAACTATAAATACTTAGGCAATAGTTTCTCTCTGATTTGGAGACTCATACTTAATTTTTTTCATTTGCAAATTTTATTTGCTTAAAACTATTTCAGCCTAGCAAAGTATTAAATTCATGTAGAATTCATATATAACTGTATCTATAAGTAATTGGGGGACAAATTATTTAATATCAGATAACAAAATGTACTTATAATAGCTCTAAGGTTAAATAACTGAGGGATTTATTTCTTTAGCCAAATATATAAATAGATAGACATATACATCATACAAATTCTGGTTTACTTACTGAATGAATTCAAATAAGTCATTTAATATCTTCTAGCCCATTTTTCCATATATAAAAAGGACAATTATACTTGTTCTTAAAGTTGTTGCAAGGACTAAAGTAGATAATTTGGTTGTGCCATTCACTTAGGGACAAAAGAGAAAATGAGTTCAGTGTGGAACTTCCTGAATTTCAGTTATATATGAATTATACATAGGGGCTAAGGACAAAGTGCATAACTTTAAATATATTCAGTATTTAAACAGAGAAAAGCACTCAAATCCAGAGTTTATAAAATGAATAACTAAAAATTCATATGAGAAGCATAAGACAATACAGGTATTCAAGAAAAACAAATGAAATTAATAAACATATTTCAGAGATGGTTCTTCATAGAAAAAAGTAAAACAGAAAAATCTCTGGAAAATATTATTAATGGAGAAGTTAAATTACAAATCAAATCAGAAGAAACAGTTGCTCATCACAGTCTCTGAAATTTTTTTGTTTAACATACTTTAAGTTTTTTGAAAAATTCTAAGACATACAAATACATTTTAATGCCCAGAATCATAATTTCCCTGAAAAGCAACAGCTGTTATTATGTTAGAATTAGAAATGTACAGAAGATATGCTCTGATAAATTCTCAACCATCTAAATCCCAAGGGTTATTTTTTAGTTTTTTTTAATGCTATGTCTAGCTTAATGATTTTTTTTTCAGCATATTATGGTGGTACAGATGTTTAGATTACGTATGTTGCTCTTGTCCCCTCCTCCCCTACCCAAGTCCGAGTTTCAAGTGTGTCCATCCCTTGGATGGTGTGCATTGCACTCTTTGTGTATGCATATACCTGTCCCCTCCTTCCCTCTCCCCACTCCCCCCTGCCCGACATCCAGTAGATGTTATTCTTATATGTGCACTTATGTGTTGATCAGTTAATACCAATTTGAAGGGTTATTTTTTTGAAGGTAAAATTCTTTCAAATTTTCAAAGTGTCGGTAATTCACATATGTATGTTCTATATGAGAATAGAGTCAGACATATTCTTGAGAAAAAAACAAAAAAGCAAAATAATTCAAGTATATTTATGCTATTGAAACAAATTTTTAAATATAACATAAATGAACATAATTTAAAAGCAGTTCCTAAAGAATAATGTATCTTTGACATAATAAAATCTATCTCAAGAGGAAGTTGGTTCTATAATGGAAAATCTGTTCCTATAAGGCACCATTAGTATGAGAAAATTAAAATAACAATAATTTCCTTAAAAGACATTAATAAAATCAAATTCCCAAATGGAATATCTTCTATTCAAATTTCTAATAACTATTCATAGACTTATACTTTTTCAATATGAAAGAGAGCATCTACTTCAAATCAAGAGCCAATATTCTGTTTCCAGGTGAAACTATTTGCTTTAAAGGATAGAATGCAACAAAGGCACCTATGATTATCATTATTCACCAGTATTTTAGTCATTCTGCAAAAACAATAAGACATAAAACAGAATATATATATACATATATGTGAAAGAGACAAGATATCATTATGCGCAAAAGGTAATATGGAATGCCTAAAAATTCCAAATGAAATTAACTGAAAATCCAATAGGTTTTACAAAATATTTTAGTAAAGTGACTATATTAAAATAATTTTAGAAAGTTCATGGCATCCTTTTATAACAGCAAAAATCAGGTAGAGACAATGATGGGGCAGTGCAATCTTGGGTATAGCATTCTTGGTTAGCTCCTTTATGTGGAGGAAGAAGGGACTCTGAGGTAAGAATATACATGTACATTTGGGCAGAGGTAAATGATGTGTTTTCAGGCTTGGCAAATCATTGTCTGTACGTCAAATCCAGTCTGCTGCCTGTTTGTATAAATAAAGTTTTATTGGCACACAGACACCCTCATTTGTATGTGTATTGTCTATGGCTGCTTTGGGGCTACTGTTGCAGAGTGTAGTAGTTTTTTTAATTTTCTTTTTGTTATTTAAGAATATTATGAGGGCTCAAACGCTTTGATTACATATATTGCATTTGCACTGCCCGAGTCAGAGCTACAAGCGTGCCTATTCCACAGACAGCACGCACCATACAGTTAGGTGTGAATTTACCCATCCCCTCCTCCCCAGATCCACCTGCCTCACACAAGATGAATGCTACTTCCACATGTGCACATACTTGTTGATCAATTAGTACCAATTTAATGGTGAGTACATGTGGTGCTTGTTTTTTCATTCTTGTGATACTTCACTTAGAAGAATGGGCTCCAGCTCCATCTAGGATAATACAAGAGGTA
>CAUYSK010011412.1:0-16551 GCA_963575035.1 Avahi laniger | reverse complement strand
TGGCAAAAATGTATTGATTGTAATGGTTCCTATTTTGATTAATAAAGATGTGTTTGAGCCTAGTTGTAATGATTTAAAATTTACTGTCTGAACCTGCTATTACTTTTGCACCAACCTAAATATATGAATTTCTAACATCCATCAAACCAAAACACTGTTTTCACAAGTCAACTGATATGTTAGGTGCCATATGATAAGATAAGTCATAAAATCAATACCCATACACTGCATTAGCCAAAAAATCCTATCAAAGCAATAGCTACTGATTCTTCAATTTCATCTCTAAAACAAACTGTAACTTTCACCTAAGTATATTGTATTCAGATTTTGTCAGTATGTGCCTAAAATTATACTTCCCTTCTTAGGGATACCAGGAATATCACAGAAGAATTTTTTTTCCCCCACAGGAGCAACCTGGGAATTAATGCTCATTCTTGTCTCCAGTCAGATACTTCCAATTATCCATTTATTAATGGATCAGCTACTGAATCAGAAACTTTCATGTATAGATCCTGGTCTCCAAACCTCAATCAGTTAAAAAAAACTGAGCATTCACCTGCCACAGATGTACATTCATTCACTTATAAACTATATACTACATGCCGGTGTACCATTGCAGGACACACATCAGAAATAAATATGGAAAAGGAGAGGTTTATAAAGACATATAAGCAGATGTGAAAATGGCTAAACTGGTAAATCAGTGACCTACAGTGATTTTTTTCCAATTTTTTAATTGTGGTTAAATACATGTAACATAAAATCTACCATGTTAACCATTTTTAAGTGTACAGTTCAGTGGTATTAAATACATTTGTGATGTGTTACTATCACCATAACTCTTTTTATCTTGCAAAACTGAAACTATATAACCACTAAACAATAACTCTCTCCTTCCCAAGCCCATGGCATCCACCATTCTACTCTCTGTATGATTCTGACTACTCTAAGTACCTGACATAAATGGAATCATATAGTATTTGTCTTTTTGTGACTGGCTTATTTACCTTAGCATAATATCCTCGAGGTTTATCCATGTTGTAACATATGTCAGAATTTCCTTCTTTTTAAATGCTGAATAATAGCCTTTTGTATGTATATGCCACATTTTGGTTATCCATTCATCTATGAATAGAAGCTTGTGTTGCTTTTACATTTTAGCTATTGTGAATAATGCTGCTTATATACCATGGATGTGGTGGTTAATTTTGTGTGTCAACTTGACTAGGCTAAGGGATGCCCAGATAGATGGTAAAACATTATTTCTGGTTTTGTCTGTGATGGTGTTTTTGGAAGAGATTAGCATTTGAAATGGTAGACTGAGCAAAGAAGATCACCCTCATCAATGTGGGGGTGGGCATCATCCAATCTATTCAGGGCCTGAGTAGAACAAAAAGGCAGAAGGGTGAATTCACTCTCCCTGTTTGAACTGGGATATCCATCTTCTCTTGTCCTTGGACATCACAATTCATGGTTCTCGGGTCTTCTTACTTGGACCTGAGCTTATACCATTGTTCCCCCGGTGTATATATACCAATCACAAGACCGTAAAATGCTTCCCTTCCATCTACACCTACCACTACATTACTAAAGGCCTATTTTCCACAGTTCCTCTTAACCAGCATATCATGTCCACCTTCCAACAAAAAAATCACAAGGCATAATAAAGGGCAAAAAACACAATTTGAAGAGACTGAACAAGCATCAGAACCACATTTAGATATAGCAGGAATGTTGTAATTATCAGATCAGAAATTTTTTAAAGCTATGATTAATATGCTAAGGCAGGAGTCCCCAACATTTCTGGCACCAGGAATCAGTTTCGCGGAAGACAATTTTTCCACGAAGGCTGGGTGGGGGCGGGAGTGCAGAGCTCAGGCAGTGATGCCAGCCACAGGGACTGACCGTAAATACAGACGAAGTTTTGCTGTGCGGACTCCTCCCCACCCCCTCTTCCTAAGTTTCATGGAAGTCAGTTTTTCCATGGGGGGTGGGGTAGGGGTGGAGCTCTGTGGCCTGGTTGGGGAAAACAGTGCTAAGGGATTTAATGGAAAAAGTATACAACATTTGGTAACATATATACTATAAGAGGAGAGATGGGAATTCTAAGAAAGAATCAAAAGGAAATGTTAGAGATCAAAAACACTGTAACAGAAACGAAGAATATCTTTGATGGGCTCATTAGTAGACTGGACATGGCTGAAGAAAAAAATCTCTGAGTTTGAATAGCAATAGAAACTTCCAAAACTGAAAAGCAAAGAGAAAAATGACCTCAGAACTGTGGGACAACTACAAAAGGTGTAACATATATGTAACTGAAAATACCAGAAAGAAGAATGTAGGAAGGAACAGAAGCAAATTTTTGAACCAATAATGACTGAGAATTTTCCCAAATTAATGTCAGACACCAAACCACAGATCTGGAAGCTCAGAAGAGTGCCAAGAAGGATGATAAATGCAAACAAACACAAAAATTACACCTAGGCATATTGTATTCAAATTTCAGAAAATCAAAGATAAAGAAAAAATCTTGTTAGAAACCATAGGGAAGAAAACACTTTACTTATAAAGGATCAAAGGTAATAATTAAATCCAACTTTGCCTCAGAAACCATTCAAGAAGAAGAGACTGGAGTGAAATATTTAAAGAGCTGAGAGAAAAAAACAACCAAGCTAGAATGCTGTACCCTATTAAATTATCTTTCAAAAATGAAAAAGACACAAAGACTTTCTCAGATAAACAAAAATTGAAGGTATTTGTTGCCAGTAGACCTACCTTGTAAGAAAGAGTCAAAGAAGTTCGTCAGAGAGAAGGGAATTGATATAGGTGAGAAACTCATATCTACATAAAGAAAGGACAGTATCAGAGAATGAATAAGTGAGGAGAATATTGACCATAGAAAAGGCACTACAACAAAGTAAACTGAATGACTTAACCATTTGATGGCTTACCAGCCTCTGTTTTTGGCACCCCAATTCTGGCAAAATGGAAGAGCCACAGCAGAGGCCATGTATGGTCCCAACATCATGAACTCACCAAGGTTGATCTAACTACTGATATGTGAATTTCCAAACTGCCAGCAACAGAAACCAAAGCTTAGCCACTGATACATCATCATTCCTCAAGGAAACTATCCAGCCTCTTGGTGAGCCTCAGTAAGTAAGTACCACTATTCAAGGCCTTACAGAATATTTGATCCATTGGCATGAGATCTTCCATAATATTGCATCAGACCAAGAGACTCACTTTAAAGGTGTCCTGGTAGGAGTAACTGACTCTGATAATCAGGAGGAAAGGAACAGAGAAGAATATATTTGGTACGCAGATCATCTATTTGGGTATCTCTTGGTACTCCCTTGCCCAATTTTTATGATAAATAGACAAGTGCAGTCATGGCCTGAGAAGGGCATGATAACCAGGTATCTCATCCGGTAACCCACTTGGACAAGCAGAAGTACAAATTGAGAGGGTGAGGGGAAGAGTCCATAATGAGTAGTGGAGGAGGGAGGTGATGAGTACCAGCTGCAGACTCAAGACACGCTAAGCCAGCAGGAGTTGTGTGGTGTGTCCTGGACCTTCGTCTTATTTTCCTGAGAAAAGAAGTCCTGAAATAACCATTCCAGAACTTATGAAGCAAATGGATCTGAGCAGCAGAAGGTCTGGACTATAGTGGAAATTGTGCTGTGCTGCCCAGATTACTCCCTTCAGAACTAAAAGACTAATTCCCCAAGCTGCTAGGAATGCTGACAAGTCCCATTCAGGGAACTTCCTTAAGCTGAAGTCAGCCACCTCACCCAAAGTCATGCCCCTTTCCTGGTCACTGTGGGGGTATATAGGTCTGGCTAACTTGCTGCAATAGGGCACATCTCTTCAGAGCCATGCTAATAGCTTGAGCTCCCTGTGGGATTGGCCTTTGCTCAGACTGCATCAGCTCAACTTTTTCCTCTCTCCAATCCTGCTTCCTTCATTCTCTCACAGGTGTTGATGCAGAGGTTTCTCCTGCAATAAACTTCCTGTGTGCAAAAGAGAGAGAGAGAGAGGGAGGGAGGGGAGGAGAGAAGGGGGGAGAGAGAGACAAAGAGAGAGAGAGATAGAGAGAGAGAGAGAGAGAGAGAGAGAAGAACAAAGCAGACAATAATTTTTCTTATTTATGTGTTTAAAAGCCCAAGAAAGCATCATTTGAATAACATTGGTCAAAAACATTTTTTTGTCTGCTTTGTTTTCATACAATTCACTGCCAGCTAGAAATTTGTGGACACAGTGCCACGTGATCTTAGCACTCAAGATTGGCAGAAAACTGCTTAGAAATACAACTTAAAACGCACCAAGGTGCTTTGCGTGAAAAGCATAGACGCAAGGCTGTAAGACCTCCTTCACGAGGCACACAGTCCCTCTCCAGCCACCAAAACCACAGAAAGGCTGTGGTAACTGAGGGAAAACGCATCTAGGCACAGGTCAGGGTGGAACCGTTCAGCAGGTCCCCGTAGTTGTGCCTCTGGAGCTCCAACAAGGAGTGTGGCCCAGAGACTTTATGTTTAAACTATGCATTGTAGTGAAAAATAAAAATGCATCAGATTGCAGACGCAACACACTCCACTACTTGTGTTTATGGGAGCCACACACAACAGGAACTGCAGGGAATGGTGGAAACGGGAGGGACAGACAGAGACAGACACACAAGAGGGCTGCTCACAGAAGGAGGCTCTGTGAGTCCCAGATGATGTTAAAGTCAAGGCAGAGTGGATTAACTGAGGAAATGAGGGAGATTTCCTCTTAAGAAAAGGACAATCCAGAAGAGAGCGCTAAAATGGTGAGCAGTGTAAACCTAGCGGTTTAGCATCAATTCACATAAAGTAAAAACTGCTGGGAGCACAAGCACAAGGAGAATCTGGTAATCCACAGTCACAGAGGAAGTCCTTAATGCCCCTTTGTGGGATCTAGCAGCAGACTGGCTGAAAAGGCTCCTTGAAACTGTGCATTGTGTTGAGCAGACCTCTCTCAAGGAGACTGAGTGGGGAAAAGGTGGGGCTGACTTGATTCCCACCTCCCTCCTCTCCCGCGTAGCCCTGCAACTCACTCCATTCCAGGATTTCCAGGACACCCAAGAAAGCATGTTGCTGTGGCAGCAGTTCTGCCAAGTGAAGGCCATGACAAATGACTTTCTGTACTGGCTGAGGGCCAGGGGCCGGCATACTGATAAGGATGCTGTTCCAGTAAAAAGAGTTGATTTACAGAGGAATGAACAGGGATCTGCATGGGCCAGGAGACACAAACAGGCTGCGGGTTGCTGGAGGCCTATCTCTTCCATGCCTGCTATGCTGCCACTTCTATCTTAGATCACACCCATGGCCATGTGGGGGATCCTTGATGACCAATTGATGACCAGTTGCTGGAGAAAAAAGCCTGAGCTTGAATTACAGGTGGGTCAGCTTGATATGCAGGTGCAAGCCAAAAATTGACTGCTCCTATATCACAGCCCTACTCAGACGTGGCTTTGATAGATGGTGAAGGAAAATCTCCCCAAATGGGCCAAACTTTGGCCAGTGTTGCTGGTTGTCCACTTTGTGTAAAAAGAGAAATGGCCCAGAGTTCAAATATATACAGACTAATGAACAGCAGCAGACGGCTTGACTGTCTGGTCAGGGTCCTAGATGGAAAACAACTGGAAGATCAGGGAGAAGGAAGTCTGGGGTAGAAGTATATTAGTAAGAGCACACAAACTAGAAGGACCTCCATGTCATAAATTAATGCCACCAGAAAGCATCTACCATGAAAGAAGCACAAAACAACAACATAGATAAAATGACTGGCATTTAACATCAGCCAGCCTCTGCATAGGCCATCGCAGTGCTGGCAAGATGTGAGCTAAGTGGCTATGGCGGAAGTGAGAAAATTTACACAAGGACCCAAAAGTGTGAGTTCCCACTGATTAAGGCTGATCTAGCTATTAATACTTTTGTTACTAAAGTCCAGTCTGCCAGCAACAGAAACCAAGTATCACATGCCGCCCCACCCAGAAGCTGTTAAAAGCACAGGTGAAGCTCCAGTTTGGAGGCAGGTCTCTGTGAGGATGGAGGGCCAGCCTCCAAGGTGCTGTATATGTATCAATTCAAAGATGATTCTGTGTCCCCTGTAAGAAGATGGATTTAGGAACCAAAGGGTGGCAGTAAAGGAAACTCTGCTTACTGCCACTCCTAGTGACCCACCTGGGGAGTCTGTCTCCCGTCCCTGCAACTCTGGGCCAGGCAGTATAAGAGGTCTCTACAGCAGAAGTGTAAGAGTCTGCCTCAGCTGCCCCAGAAGGACACATCACTCACCCAGGGCAGACCACAGCCCCCTAGGATGGACAGCACGTAATGACTAATCAGTGCAGGGATATAGAGGCCTGGCTATATTGGTCATTCGAGCTCTAGAGGTTCCCTAGGGTTGGCAGAGGCTGTCCCAGAGCCTTCCCTGCAGCCCACTTCTCCCTCTGTCCACCCCTGCTTCCCTGGATGTTAATTCCAAGAACACTTCAAATAAAATTCCTGCACATTAATCTCCATCTCAGAGTCCACTTCTAGGGAACACAACCTGTGACATTAATTCATATTTAAATGTACTCTAATGTCATCCACCTCTAAAAAATCCCATAGCACTAATCTTGGCATAGGCCTATGTGGCTTTTACTCATTTAACAATATTATTTGATACCTGTATCATTATTGAGTGTGCTCCTTCCTTCAGTCCATTTGTCCCATCCCCTGGCCACTCTGAGACTTATGCCCTTCCTAATCAACCCATCTCTAGTTTGTTACCTTTCCCCTTTTTCTGTTTTATATCCTTGGATCTGCTGAGTCTACCCCACCCACTTTCTCCAAAGTTTCCATATTGGTTTCTAATAAGACTCAGATCCATATCCACGGATAGATATTTTGACATAAGTTAGCACAGTGCTTTCATTTTAAATATTTCTGACTAAAATGAAGACACAAGACACATAGAAAATATTTTCCAGAGCAAGATATTGGAAGAGTAGAGAGGGAACTGAATCAAGAGCACACTGAAACACTTTTTCCCCTTCTGAGGGAAGAGTGAAAAACAGAGAAGACAGGCAAACAAAATTGTGAGACAGAAAAACAGAAGGCCTAGGTCCTACATCAAGCAGGATGTGGTCCAGGGCAGGACTTTCTATTCAAAGGGACAAAATAGACGACATTCCTAAGAGCATCAGCACCACCCAAGTTTGTGGTTCAGTTCTGAGATGAGCCTATACAGGACAATATGTATCTTTCCAGCCTGAGACCTTCTCCATTGGAGTGAATATTTTCCATTGCAGCAGAAACATGTGATTTATTTCCCTGTGTCAGTTTCAGGGTAATCTGCACAGTAAGTGACAAAATGTTCCAAGGTTCATGGGTTTTGCTCCTTCCTAACTTTTGCAAGATTTTTGTTTGTGTATTTCCTTTGGGATTCGATATATAAATCCTGCTAAATACATTTGGCAACAATTATCCTTGACGTGAACTGTTCTTTCACATTTTATCTAAGACCAATCGGAAAACCTATTATATTCTCTGACCTTTGCTTAGAAGAAGCTGAGCAGCTGCAGGAACAGATAATATAAAACTGAGTTTTCCCAGCTGTTTATTTCAATCCTTGGCAGAGGCTCTCAGGATGTGTCCAGAGTCAGCTTATCCTGTTAATCAGTATCAAAATAATCTAGATTATAAAATGGTATCATAAAAATAAAAATTCTATCAACCTTTTTCCTGGTAAATAACACGTGACTGCCTACACAACAACATAAAGATAGATAGTACATGAATGATTTACTCTATTCAATTCAATTTTATACTCAAACTGTTATTCACTGTGCCTCAGGCTGCATGCTAGATGGATATTACAATAGAAAGTACAGTGTATTAAGTACTATCTCAATATTAATTGTCAGCAAGGCTGACATTAACAGATAAGTAACTGTTCAATTAGATACCAGGCTACTGACAATCTGGGCCTCTACTTCAAGATCATTAATGTTGCTCAAAGTCCTCAATTTAAGAACTAAATCTATAAAACTGATATAAAAATATGCATAAATCTTTGTGATCTTGGATTTGGCAATGGTTTTTAGATGTGACATCAAAAGTATAAGCAACCAGAGAGGAAAAAATAGATAGATTGGAGCACACCAAAATGAAAAATTTTGTGCTTCAAAGGATACCATTAGGAAAGTGAAATAACTACTCACAGAATGGAAAAATATTTGCATATCATAGATCTGATAAGAGTATAATATCGAGAATATATAAAGAAATTTTATAACTCAATAGTAAAAGACAAATAACTCAATTTCAAAATAGGCAAAGGATTTGAATAGACATTTCTCCAAAGAAGATTATACAAATGGTCAATAAGCACGTGAAAATACATTCAACATCAATAGTCATCAGGTAAATGCAAATCCAAACCATGATGAGATACCACTTCATACCACTAGGATGGCTATAATAAGAAAGAGAATAACAAGTGTTGATGAGAATGCAAAGAAACTGGAAGCCTCATACACTGCCAGTGGGAATGTAAAATGGCCCAGCTGCTTTGAAAAAGTTTGGCAGTTCCTCTAAAAGTTAAACATAGAATTACCATGTGACCTTGTTATTCTACTCCTAGGTATATACCTAAGACAAATAAAAACATATGTCCTCACAAAGACATATACATGAATGTTAAGAGCAGCATTATTCATAATAGCCAAAAAGTGGAAACAATCTAAAAGTCCATCAAGAGATGAATGGATAAATAAAATGTAGTATATCTATACAATGGAATATTATTCAGCCATAAAAAGATGCTAGGCAAAAAAGGCCATATATTGTATGATTTCATTTATATGAAATGCCCAGAATAGGCAAAACTTTCCTCCAGGGGCTGTAGGGAGGAGTAAAATTGGAAGTGACCGTTTAATGAGTACAGGGTTTCTTTTTGGGGTGATGAGAGTATTCTAAAATTGGAGGTGATGGTTGTACAACTTTATGGATTTACTAAAAACCACTGAATTGTATACTTTAAAATGGTGGATTTTATGGTATGTGAATTATATATCAATAAAAAAGGAGAGATTTAGGAAAGTAAGAAAATCCAAAACTCCACACTGAAAATTGGTGAATTTTACCATATGTAAGTTTTACCTCTAATGAGTTAAAAAAGGGTAAGGAAATATTCTGAATTTTATAATATTAAATTCAACAACTCAGATGAAATTCCCTAAAAGAAATTATGTAGAATTAATCTAAAATAAATAGAAAATTCAAATAGCCCTTTATCTATTAAAATAGAATTCATAATTAAGATTCTTTATACAAAACAAAACAAAGCAACAACAACAACAAAAACAAAACCAAACCAAACCCAACAAAAAAACCTCCAGGATAAGATGGTTTTCTTGGTGAATACACTCAAACATTTAAAAAAGAAATGATGCCAAATCTATGTAAACTCTTCCATAAAATAGAAGAGTGAACACTTTTTAACTCATTTCATGAAGATAGTATTACTCTTAAACCAAAACCAGACAATCACATTACAAGAAAATCACAGATAAATATCCATCACAAACATAAACAAAACAAAACAAAACAAAAAAACCTTAACAAAATTGTTTTAGTTGGCTTGGGCTGCAATAACAAAATACCATAGGTGGCTTAAACAACAGAAATTTATTTTCTTACAGTTCTGGAGGCTGGAAGTCAAAGATCAGGGTGCCAACATGGTCAGTTTCTAGTGAGGGCTTTCTTCCTAGCTGCCTTTTTACTGTGTGTTCATATGGCTTTTCTTCAGTGCACATGTACAGAGAGACAGAGAGATCTTTCTCTCTTCTTCTAAGTCTACCAGTCCTATTGGATTAAGACTCCATCTTTATGACCTCATTTAACTTAAATTACCTCCTAAATGCCCTGTCTCCAAATATAGCCACATATGGGGGTTAGGACTTCAACATATGAATTTGGAGGGGGAAACAATTTAGTCCATAACAAAAATATTACCAAAATAATATATGACAACCAGGTGGGTTTTTTTCCCCTGGGAATATATAGCTTGTTCCTCAGGAAAAAAAATCAATGAAGGCAATTCACCTTATCAACAGAATAAACAAGGTAAACCATATGATCATTTCAATAGATGCAGAAAAAGCATTTGACAAATCCAGCACCAAATATTGATAAAAACTCTCAAGACGCTTAGAAGGGAAATTCCTCAACATGACAAAGGGCATCTATGAAAACATTACAAGTAACATTATACTTGATGGTGAAATAGTGAATAGTTTCCCTCTGAAATCAGGAACAAGACAAGGATTTCTGCTATCACTAATTCTATTCAACATTGTACTAGAAGACCTTGCCAGTGCAGTACAGCACCAAAAAAAAAAAAAAGAAAAGAAAAGAAAAGAAAAGAAAGAAAAAAAGAGGAAGAAAGTAAAGAAAGAAAAATAAAGAAATAAAAGGTATCCAGTTTTAAAAGGAAGGAGCAAACTGTCTTTATTTGCAGAAAACATTATTGTGTATGTAGAGATACTAAAGACAGTGCAAAAAGCTACAAGAGCTAAAATTTAAATTTAGCAAGGTTGGAGTAAACAAGGTCAATTTACAAAAATCAACTGAATTTCTACATATTAGTAACAAATGAGTGGAAAATGAAAGTAAATAAAAATGATAACAATTAACAATAGCATCAAAACTCAAAAATATCTAGGGATACAGTTAATAAAATGTGTGCAAGAACTGTACTTTAGGCTATAAAACATCGTAGAGAGAAATTAAAGAAAACCTAAATAAACATAGTATAACCATGTTGTTGTACTGAAAGATTCAACATTGCTTAGATGTCAGTTCTCCTCAAATTGATCAATAGATTCAATTCCAGTCAAAATCCTAGTAGGCTATTTGGTAGGTATTGGCTGGTTGACTATAAAATTAATACAGAAATGTAAAAGTCTAAATATATCAAAAGAAATTTCAATAAAGAACAAAGTTGGTGGTTTTAGAATGGCTGATATTAAGATTTATTATAAAGTTATAGTAATCAAAACTGCAGTACTGGCATAGGCACAGATGCATAAATCTATGGAACTAGAGAATCCACAGACAGACTTGTGTAAATACAGTCAATTCGATTTTCTACAAAGGTGTCAAGGCAATTCAATAGATTAAGAAAAATCTTTTCATACCATACAGAAAATTTAACTCAAAATGTGTTATAAACCTAAACATAATGCTAAAATGATAAAAGTTCTAGAAGAAAACATAGTGGAAAAGCTTTGTGAACTTGAGGTGGGTGAAAATTTCACAGGACAGAAAAAAAAGCATAAATCATAGAGAAAAGCTAAACTGGACTTAATTACAACTGTACATTTCTGCTGTTTGAAAGACAGCATTAAGAAAATGAAAATGCAAGCTACAGACTGGGAGAAAATATTCAAAACAGGTACATGTAAAAAGTAAAGCACCAAAAAAAAAAAAAAAAGAAAAAAAAGAGGAAGAAAGTAAAGAAAGAAAAATAAAGAAATAAAAGGTATCCAGTTTTAAAAGGAAGAAGCAAGTACTGGCATAGGCACAAGAATTGTGACAAGAATATATAAAGAATTCTTGAAACTCAACAAGACAAACCACCCAATTAAAAATGAGCCAAAGATCTGAATAGATACTTCACCAAAGAAGATATACAAATGGCCAAGTAGCACATGCAAAGATGTCCAACATCTTTAATCATCAGAGAAAGACAAATTAAAAGTACAGTGAGATACCACCATACAATCATTAAAATGAATAAAATTAAATACTGGTAACACCAAATGTTGTCCAGGATATGTTGCAACTGTCACTCTCTTGAGTTGGTGGGAGTATAAAATGGAACGACTGTTCTGGCAATCTGTCTGGCAATTTCTTATAAAGTTAAACATGCACTTACCATATGATCCAGCAATTCCACACCCAGATATTCAACTAAGATAAATGAAAAGATATTCACACAAAAACTGTGTAGAGGAATGTTCATAACAGGTTTATTTATATTAGCTCCAAACTGAAAACAATCCAAAAGTCCATGACCAGGTGAATGGGTATACAAATTATGATATAGTTACATAAAGGAGCAGTATTCAGTAATAAAGACAGAATTACAACAACCTGGATGAATTTCCAAATCATGATGCTGAAGAAAAAACAGGTCACAGAAGAATATATGATTCCACTGATATAAAATTCGAGAACATTTGAAAATGAATCTGTAATATCCATAAAGCAGCCAGGTCAGGGTAGGGAGATTCATTGAAAAGTTGCAGGAGGGTCTATGTAAATGTTCTATACATTGATTAAGGTGGTGGTTATGCAAGTGTCTGCATTTGTCAAAACGCCTCAAACTGCACATTTAAAATCGATGTGCTTCATTGTATGTAAATTATACCTGTGGTAGATAAAATTTGGGCCCTATGACCTCTGTCCCTTGATATTATGCCCAAGAATATGTTATGTTACTTGACAGAAGAAACTTTGCAGATGGAATTAAGGTTGTTAATCAGCAGGCCTTAAGATGGGGAGAATAACCTGAATTGTCCAGGTGCACCCAATATAATCACATGAGCCCTTAAAAGAAGGTCAGAGAGATGCAGTGGAAATTGAAGTCAGAGAAATTCTAAGCAGGAGAAAGACTTGATGCATTGTTGATGGCTTGAAGATGGAGGATGGAAAGTGAAAGAGGGAACTGAATTATGCTAACATTGCAAATGAGTCTGGAAGCAGATTCTGCCCCAGAGACTCCACTAAGTAGTGCAGCCCTGTCAACACCTTGGTTTTGGCCTTGTCTGATCCTTAGCAGGGTACGCGGCTGAGCCCACCCAGACTTCTAACCCATGGAAACTGGGCAATAATAAATGGGTATTGTTATAAGCTGATAAGTTTGAGGTAATTTGTTATACAGCAATAGGAAACTAATTAGGATACTCAAAGTTGATCCAAATATTAAAAAATAACTTAATAAGCCAATAAAATGCAATTAAAATCATACTCCT
This sequence comes from Avahi laniger, assembly GCA_963575035.1. Classification (NCBI taxonomy): domain Eukaryota; kingdom Metazoa; phylum Chordata; class Mammalia; order Primates; family Indriidae; genus Avahi; species Avahi laniger. Next base: position 3,503 of record CAUYSK010011412.1, on the reverse strand, counting down.
AGATTAATTTTGGATTAAAGATGAAATCAAAGATATTACAAAATCTCCTGAAAATAATGAAAAGAAAACCCTTCATGATAACCATTTCACAATGTATTAATATATGTATCTCAAAACATTATACTGTACACCTTAAATATAGACAATTTTTATTTGTCAGTTATACCTCAATAAAACTGGGGGTAAAAAAGAATCACCTGGGCAGTGAATTGTTCTCTGAGGAAGCTGCATTTTAATAAGTTTCCTGGGTAATTTCTGTGCACACTGAATTCTGAGAACTATTGCCTTCATGAGTTCAGATTTAAGGTGTTTTTTAAATTCAATTAATGAATATGAGATATTGTTTATTTTGTTATATTTCCAAGCTCCACAGATCATAAAACTACTTTTCCTGAAAAGTTATTCTGCACTGTAATCCTAGCACTCTGAGAGGCCGAGACGGGAGGATCATTTGAGCTCAGGAGTTTGAGACCAGCCTGAGCAAGAGTGAGACCCCCCATCTCTACTAAAAATAGAAAGAAATTAGCTGGACCACTAAAATAATATATATAAAAAATTAGCTGGGCATGGTGGTGCATGCCTGTGGTCCCAACTACCCAGGAGGCTGAGGCAAAAGGATTGCTTGAGCCCAGGAATTTGAGGTTGCTGTCAGCTAGGCTGATGCCAGGCACTCTAGCCCAGGCAACAGAGTAAGACTCTGTCTCAAAAAAAAAAAAAAAAAGAAAGTTATCCTGCAGAAGTCAAATTAAGCTGAGAGGATAAGTCTCTGGAATTTTAATAAAGGTATATGGAGATAATGTAGTTGAAATGCTCACTTTTTGCATACGAAATCTCACTGTTCATCTTTTCCCACTGGCAAAAATAAAAGACTGAGGTTTTATATATTAATGTGTGAACAGTGCATTGCTACATGCCAATTATACAGCACAGTTAATGAATCAATAGCTTGTTTTCTGTCAGTGAAAATAAAAAGAAAACCCTTTATCCCAAAACCTATGGAATACAGAAAAGGTGTTCTGAGGAGGAGCCAAGATGGCAGACGAGAAAAGCCACCAGTCAGAGTGTCTCTGCAAAAAAGACAGATTTTAGAAGAAAGTGAAAAAAATAAACTAGCAGTAAAACATAGATCGGGTGAAGGGCAGAAGGAAGGGTGCCTGAAAGTACAGGAGACTCCATGGGAAGACATTGCGGAGGAGAACTGGAAGGAGAAAAGTCTCTGAGAGGCTTGGAGAGCAGCAACAAGGGTAGGTGGAGCAGATAACTTTCCCCTCCCTTGAATCTTAGACTGTTGGTGGGCTCCTGAACAGTTGGAGAGACCCGCCAACACCAGCCCAGAGACAGCCGTTGCCAGTGAGCGGTGGCCCCTTGCGGACAGGGCACCAGGCTCCCAGCTCCCTTGGGGCATCTCCCCGGGCGTACACCCGAGCCTATCGGCAGATGTGATATTACTCCATTCTCTCCTTCCCCTTCCCTACCCGTGTGTGCCCAGAGAGAATATTTAGCCACCACACGGAAGCATCTCCAAAGAACGGGACCTTTCCCTTTGGGGCCCTATAGCAGACTGAGGGATACTCGGACTGCAAGCTCCCTACCTGCCAGCCCTCCCAGGTGCTTCTTGCCTGGGGACTCCAGGAGAGCGGGGAAAATTCCGAGGTGGAGTGAAATCGATCCAGCATGGGCACCCTGTAGGTGATTTGAGACCAGCACCCTTCCCCTGGGCAGGGTCAGGTATTGATCTCCAGGGCCCAGAGGACAGGCCTGCAGACCAGACCTGGTGTACCCTAGTCGTGGTCACACTGCCCCAGAGCACAGAAGGGATAATTGTAAAAGAGCCTGCTGAGGAGTGTGTGCCTTCAGGGGCAGATCAGTGTGCCTAAGTGGCAACCCTCCTTCCAAAAAAGGGCTGTGCACCCAGCTCACGCTGCAATCCTGGGTAGGCAACCCCCGGCCCATGTCACAGCCAGGGGAGATCCATTGGCCTGAGGTCCCGCCGGCTGGCAAAGGCCTGTGAGAGGCCACAGAATGGGGGAGGGTGGAGGAGAGCCAGACCTGCTCCAGAGTGTGGGTCTCGGACAGGCCCACCCACCAAGCCCAGACTTTTCAGCTGAGTGGAGCCATTTCAGCCCCTCCCAGCAGCTTTGCAGAGAAGCAAAGAACAGAATTTTGACCCCTGCTAACAGCATTTGTAGAACTTGAGGGCAGGCTTACCCAACTCAGCCCCTCCCAGACTCACTCCCGGACCTGCCCCCACTGAGGTGGAGAATAAGGACACACATGGAAGTCCCAGGGCCCCAACCACCATGCCAAGGCACAAGAGGGCCTCTCCAGAGAAATGAGAGCTGGTTACAGGACCCAAAAACAGCACTGCAGCTCGTTCCTCCCAGCAAGTGCCACCTACTGACAGGGAGGTGATTCTGCACACACTTTTAGTGCATCTACTGATCCATCATAAAGGGTGTGGTCGATCTCACCCACAAACACCACCTACTGGCTCAGAGACTAAACAGGGCGTGTCACTATCCAAATGAAAATCTAAAGGCAAGAAGGAAAAACTGATCCAGATGAGAAGGAACCAGTGAAAGAACTCTGGAAGTATGAAGACTCAAACGGAAAGCACACCCCCAAAGAGGAACAACAGCTCCCCAACAATTGACATTAACCAAACTCAGAACACTAAAATGACAGAAGAAGAACTTCAAACATGGATTGTAAGAAAACTCAATGATATGCAAGAAAAACCACAAAAGACCACAAGAAAACCACAAGAAACCACAAAAAAAAAAATCCAGGACTTGGAAGAAAAATTCACTAAAGAAACTGAAATATTAAAGAAAAATCACCAATCTCCTGGAAATGAAGGACTTACTCAGGGAACTACAAAACACAGTGGGAAGCTTCAAGACAGAGTAGATCAAACACAAGAAAGAATCTCAGAGATTGAAGACAACTTCCAATTAAATAAGTCAGTCACGGAAATTGAGCAGAAAATTAAGAGAAAAGAAATAAGCCTACAAGAAATGTGGGATTATGTGAAAAAACTGAACCTGAGGGTGATAGGGGTTCCGGAAGGTGAAGAAGAAAACACGCAAGGGCTGGAGAAGCTATTTGAAGAATTAATAGAGAATAATTTCCCAGGCCATGCTAAAAATCTAGATATACAGGTACAAGAAGCTCAACGGAACCCAGGGAGATTCAACGCAAATAGGAAGACACCACATCATGCAGTCATCAGATTGACCAAAATAGCCACTAAAGAGGCACTTCTAAGAGCTGTAAGGTGAAAGAAACAAGTAACATACAAAGGAAAGCCCATGGGAATAACTCCAGACTTCTCAACTGAAACCCTACAAGCAAGAAGAGACTGGGGCCCCATTCTCACTCTTCTGAAACAAAATAATGCCCAGCCTAGAATCTTGTACCCTGCAAAACTAAGTTTCATATATGAAGGAGAAATAAAGACATTCTCAGATAAGCAAAGACTGAGGGAATTCACCAAGACAAGA
>CAUYSK010011403.1:0-30012 GCA_963575035.1 Avahi laniger | reverse complement strand
CTATTTTCCATAGAGATTGCACTAGTTTGCAGTCCCACCAATGTTGCGTAAGTGTTCCTTTCTCTTCGTATCCATACCAACATCTATTATTTTGGGACTTCTTGATAAAAGCCATTCTCACCATAGGTTTCATTTTTTGTTTCTCTTTCCCTGGTTTTGGTATCAACGTGATAAAGGCTTCATAGAAAGAGTTAGTGGGCATTCCTTCCTTCTTGATGTTATGGACCAATTTCAGTAGAATTGGTTTCACTTCTTCTTTATAGGTCTAGTAGAATTTGGCTGTGGATCCACTTAGGTTGGATTTTCTTGCTGATTTTGTTGGGGGATTTTTTATTACTGCTTCAATCTCAACATTCATTATTGGTATTTTCAGGATTTCTGTTTCTTGCAGATTCAGGCTTGAGAGGTTGTGTGTTTCCTTAAATGTATCCATTTTCTCTAATTTTTCTAGTTCATGTGTGTAGAGGTTTACATAGTAGTCATGGATAATATTTTGTATTTCTGTGTTATCAGTTGTAATGTCTCCCTTTTTCATTTCTGGTTGAGCTTATTTGAAGCCTTCCTCTTCTATTTCTCATTAACATAGCTAGTGGTCTATCAATTTTCTTTAGCTTTTGAAATAACCAACTTTTCGTTTTGTTGAACCTTTGTATTGTGTTTTTGGTTTCTTTTAGTTGTTCTCTGAATTTTGGTGAGTCTTTTCTTCTTAAAGCTTTGGACACAGTTTCTTTTTTTTTTAGTTCAGGATATTATGGGAGTACAAACATTTTCGTTACATGGTATGACTTTGCCTCACCCAAGCCAGGATTGGAGGTGTGCCCTTTCCCCCATACAATGCTCGCTGCATCAATTAGTTGCGAGCTTACCCATACCCAACCCCCAACCCCCAATGAATATTATTACCATGTGAGCACCCTAGTGTTGATCAGTTAGTGCCAATGTGATAGCAAGTACATGTGGTGCTTATTCTTCCATCCTTGTTATACCTCACTTTGGAGGATGGGCTCAAGCTCTGTCCAGGAAAATATAAGAGGTGCTAGATCACCATTATTTTTTGTAATTGAGTCGTATTCCATTGTATATATATATACCATATTTTATTAATCCATTCATGGATTGACGGGCACTTGGATGGTTTCCACATCCTTGCAATAGTGAATTGTGCTACCATAATTGTTTTTCTTTTTCTATTTCCTTAAGGTATTGCGCTAAGTTTTTAATTAGTGATCATTCTGCCTTTTCGTTGTAATCATTTCAGACTATAAACTTTCCCTTGAGCACTGTTTTTAGTGTATCCCATAGATTTTGAAAGTTTGTGTTACCTTTGTGATTAAAGTAATTTTTTAAAAATTTCCATTTTGATTTTACCAAGAATTCAAGGATCATTCAGCAGCAGGTTGTTTAATTTCCATGTATTTGTGTAGTTTTCATAGTTCCTCTTGGAATTGATTTCTGGTTTTATTCTACTATGGTCTGAGAGGATACATGGTATGATTTTAATTTTTTTCTAAATTTGCTGAGACATGTTTTGTGACCTAACATATTATCTATCTCATAAAATGTCCCATGTGCTGGTGCAAAGAATGCATCTGAATTATTTTGGGGGGGCAGAATGTTCCATAAATGTTTGTTAGGTCCATTTATTCTAGAGTCACATTTAAGTCCAATGTTTCTTCGTTGGTCTTCTACTTTGATGATCTGTTTAATTCTGTCAGTGGAGTCTTGACATCCCTGGCTATTATGATACTGCTGTTTATTTTTTTCCTTAGATCTAGTAGAATTTGTTTTAAGAATCTAGGAGCTCCTATGTTAGGTGCATATATTTTTAGGATTGTTGAATTATTTCCTTTAACATAAAATGGGACATTAATAACATCTTCCTTTTAGGAAAATGAAATATGTAAGGTGTTTAGTATATTACCTGGCACTGTATTATGCATGTTCATGGAGCCCCATTCCTACCAGTATCCTTCGAATAACAATGTGTGTAGATTTTAATTTCATCTGGGCTATATGAATACAATGTAAAAGAAACCAATTAAGCAGATATTCAAGTCAATAAATAAACCAATCAATATTTTTAATTATCACTTTCTTCTCAATAAAATCAGTTAATTGATATCATATTTAATTTCCCAGAAGATATTATCATTTACTGAGCACTGAGAGGTTACATGGCATTATACCCAATACTAAGCATTTGATTTGTCAATTCTTGTCAATTATCTAATCAATATCTACAGAAGTCAAATGAAGGCAAATCAAATAACTAGAAAATTTAAAAAAAGGGATCCTGCAAGTTGATTCATTATTCCCATTCAAGGAAAGTAGATGTTTGTATAAAGCTAGAGAGCACTTCAAAGTGCTTATTCTATGTGAAATTATCCAAAACACAGATTGAAGATAAATACATAAGAACTCTGGGGCCTGGTTCAATTTATACTTTTCTTTCCTGAGACATGTGTTGTTTCATGATAAAATAAGGCAAGTAAATCCCTTCCCTATTCTGGGCCTGATTTGTCATCTCTAAAATAAGAAATTTAACTAGATGAGGTGTGAATTCAAACTTGTGTGACTAGCATAATAGGACATTTTCTAGTTATGCCTGAGAGAGAGAGGTCACATGTATGCCAATATTTGTGAAGAAATACCTGTAGTGAGGTTAATGGGATAACAGAAATGAATGAATCACTAGAACACAAAAAATGATGATGACATTTAATTGAATTTATTAGCACATGGGATTCTTCTTAGGAAAATACAGTAATTATTGAGTATAACTCTTATTTCTAGAGTTTTTTGAGAGATTTTAGAGATGCTCGTACAATATGCAGTCATGACTTGGGAGGTCATGTATTTCTGACACTGTTGTTACCTAATTTAATTAAAAAAAAAAACTAGAGTTGCTCTGCTTTGAAACCATCTCACTATATTTGATGAAGATATATTCAAGTACCAGTGTAATTTCATGGCCCAGAGACAAATACATAGGTGCATATCAATATGTTTCTGCTTTTATTTCTTTTTCTAGTTACTTCTATATCTCTAAATAATATCTTTATATGGCTACCTCAATTTTACACATTTTCTATTGATTTTCTGCCATAATAGATAAAGATTTAGGTCATGTGCCTCATTCCATCTCCTCTCTTTATAATACAATTTTACTTTTGTTTTTAATTGTTTTATTAATTACTTTTGTAATTTTAAATGTCATATTGGTAGCAATTTTCTTAGAGCCAACACTCTTGTCTTCAGTTCTCCTTTCCTGTCCCTTTTCTCCAGTTCTTCCAAAAGTACTCTTTGAATGATCCACTGTAATGACCTTTCAACAAATCCTATGCCCTTGTCTCCGTCTAAATTCCCTTGTGACCTCTTGTCTTTATCAGAAATGTGTCTTTTCCCTTAATTTCCTTGAACTTTTAACTAGCATGGTTTTTGTTCTTCCTGTCTTCCTATTACTTCTCTCTCTCCATTTCTGGCCCTTCCTCCTTCTATGCCTAACTCAAAGTTATTTTATATGGGTTTGTTCTTGGACCTCCACTCTTCTCTATATACTCTGTTTGGGAGCATTCATCTATTGTTATGGCTTCCATTTTGACTTCTTTGTAGGTATTTCCAAATCTATATCCCTAGAATATTTTTTCATCCAAACTCTTGTTGTTGTCCCCTATATTCAACTAATCAATTTCTGTTGCAGAGGGTCAGGAAAATGAATTTGAGATTTAAATCCACTATTATCTAGTTTTGAGGGCTTTTTTGTGATTTGGGTTGAGTCATCTGCAAGTGAGGACAATAGTACTTGCTCATTATAACTAATTGTTCTTAGATTCATATATGAAGAAAGGCTATAAAAAGGTTTTATAAATACCAAATAATTATACAAACATACTTTATCACTATGATTACCACGTATATTCTTTCATTTATATTACTCCCAATTTTTCTGCAATTGATTTCCCCTTCCTCTGCAATTATCTTCTTCAAAGCTCAACTTCCCCTCAATATACTATAACACAGTTTTTTCTAATTGTCGGGTTGATATTTTCTTTCAATCCTTTGTACTCACCGTAGCACCAACAGAATTATTTGGCATATAGACGATTAATAAATATTTGTTGACTAATTAAGGTTTTGCCAGAGCAAGCCATGATTTGTTTTTATTTTATAAGTTGAAAGTTTATATATGGATTTTTTTTGGTACTCAGTAGAATCATCAATCTTCATTTTTCTGTTTTATCTGTCAACAAATATTTCTTGAGCAAATATTCTGTGTCAGGCCCTGTACTAAGCAGTAGAAATATGCAGATATATGCCTATTTTTTTTCAAAGAAATTAAAGTCTTGACCTAGAAAATAAAAATGCCCACAGCTTGGTTTTTGGCTGCCCTCTCTCAAGAAACTAATCTCCCCTGAAAATAGGAACACTCAAAATATCACATAAGCACTCCACCTTTACATTCTTTCCTCGTCTACTTTATTCTTCAAAACTAGAAAGATGAAATAGGCCTTCAGAACAGATATTTTATACATTTCAATATTTATTTAAGATTAAAACACTCATTAAACAAGAAATAGAGAATTTTATTGTCTTTTTAATAGCTATTGATAATACATTTATAGAAAATGTCACACTTAATAATAAAGTTAAGACACATTCCCATTAAGATCAAGAATAGGATACGTTAGACTCATCTTTGATTCTCCTTTTTCTTTCATAACCTTTTTGGATCCTTTCGACTGTACCTTCAAAATATATCTAGAATCAGGCCACTACTCATCAACTACACTGCTACCACCCTGGTCCTAACCACTGTTATCTCTGTCCTGAATTATGGCAGTAGCCACCTAAGAGATTTTCCTTCTTTTAACCTTTCCCCTTCTATATACTCAGCACTGCAAACAGAGTGTTCTTCTGAACATCTGATCGTGTCACTCCTTTGCTTAAAATCCTGCAATGAAGGGACACATGGGATTTTGGGGGGGTGATTCAAATGTTCTAAATCTTGATTGTGGCAGTAGTTTGACAAGTGTATTACCTATCAAAATCCACAGACTTGTACAGCTTACATGAATATAGTTCACTGTATTTAGAATCAATGGAATTAAACCTAAAGGAAACAAACTAACTTGCAAAATATCCTCGCAGTGCCTCACCATTTCCTTCAGAATAAATGTCAAAATGCTTATAATTGCCAACAAGATCCCAGATATTCTGATTCATTTCTATCTGATCTCATTTTCTTTTTTTCTTTGTCAATCTGATTTAGCCACATTGGCCTCCTTGCTGTTCCTCAAATATCCCAGGAATATTACTTAGGGCTCTGGTAATGGGCATGTCCTCTGCCTAAAACATTCTCTCCTTGTATTCCTACATGGTTAACTCTCTCACTCCTTCAAATATTTGCTCAAATGTCAACTTCCTGTTGCTCAAAAGTCAACTTCAAATGTCAGCTCTGACCACATGATTTAATATTGCAATTCCAATCACCCTACACTCTCGTTCTTATCCCATCTATATTTTTTCATAGAATTTGCTACCTTCTACTATATGATTTACTTTTTTATTATGATAATGGTGTATCATGTATGTGTATCTTCTGCTAGAAAGTAAGATACATGAGGACAAAACTCTTTGATTTTGTTCACTAATATATTTGAAATTCCCAAGAGAGTGGCTGGAACTCAATATTTGTTGAATAAGTAAATGCAACACGTGTTAGAGAACTAGTAAAAAAATGAATGAAAGAATTGCTGGGCAGGTGACGCTAGACACTATGAATTTTTAGAGTGTCTAGTTCATGAATTAATTTATTTATTCATTCAACAAGGGTAAAGAAAGTGATATTTGAGCTGGTCCATGAAAGATGAGCAAGATTTTGACAGGCAGAGACAATGAGGGAATTTCCATCTAAGAACATCCAACCAGTTAATAGCAGGGCTAGGCTGTAAAATTGTATCACGAGATGTAAGGTTAGAGGATAATGCTTAAAAATAATGTTAACTAAGGGAGGAAACATAATTTACAGACTAGAAACCGGACAAAGTGGATGATAGGACCCAGGATTGACAACTGGCATAATAGGCATGATGAAAGGCTAAGGGACGCAAAAGCAGCAGTAAAATATTGTCATGACTTTCCTCAACAAATTTTATTTTATTAAATACTAAATTATAAAGTAGGTCAAAGGAAGATGAATGAAGTTCTGGCTTGTAACATGGTGACATTTTTGATGCATACTTTTAAATTGTATAATTTCCAAGGAATTTTTTGTCTATTTTATAATTATGTTTCTCTGTTGTCACTTTGCTATGACCTAAGCATGCAAGTGATTAGTGTACCCCTTCCCCATCACCCACCATGAGGTTTGATGTCTTCTTGTTGACCTCTGACTGTCAAGAATAAATTTTAATTCCATAATTTACCTTCCTTAGACACTGTTCCATTTTTTGGACATTTCCCATACTCTTTCCTGTATGGAAAAAAATAATCCTGCCACCTACTACCATTCCTTAAGCTGTCAAGCTAATTCCTCATTAAGGTATTAAGTTTAATTTTGGTTACTCTTCCAAAAATAATTACAGTTTAATTGAAGCTTTTAAAGATCTTAAAACCAAAATCTAAACGAATTAATTTCAAATGCTTGGATTTAGGATAATAGAAATGGTTTAGAATGCAGCACTTCTAGCACATGTCCCAAATCACAATATATAGGTAAAAGTTATTCCACCTTATTTAAAGTAGAACTAGCCAACAATTTGTCCTATTTGGGAGGCATAAAGATATATAAAAAATGCTGAACTATAAATAATAGTTCTATGATGAGTCACATTTCTGAGAGTAAAACCAAGAATCCTTATAATAAAAAGTCAAGAAATAAGAACAGATAATTCATATAGGAGGAAATTAATATAACAAGCAAAATCATGAAAAATATCAACCATGATAAGCAATCAAAACAACTCTGTGAGATCATTTTTGTATCTAATATTGTAGCAAAATATATTATACATATGAATATTATCTATAATTGTATAAATACATAAAATATAATTTTATATGTACTATCTACATAAGATATATTTACAACTGCTGAGGCTTCAGTGATGGTGGTACATTTATTCACTGCTGACTGCAGAAAGGGACAAATCTCAACTGGCTCAATCTTCCTCTGGGCCTGTATGGGAATATGTAGAAAGAGTTATAAATGAGACAATACTATTTGATTCAGTAATCTCACTCCAAAAATGTATTGCAATAAAAAATTGAGCAGAAGAAAAAACAAACTATGCACAAACATGGTGATTGTAATACTGTCTATAAGAGAAAAACACTGGAATTAACCTAAATATATAAAATTAGAGGAAGGATTTAGTAAAATCTGAAACAGATTATTATACATTCATTGGAATTATAATGACGAAGCCTAGAGAATTAAAGGGAAAAGTTCATACTATAACATTAAGAGAAAGAAGCAGGAAAAAAATACTATGGGGTTGCAACTAAGCAAAAATCCACATTTGTGAACACAGATTACAGAGTAGTATGCAAATGTGAAAATATTTGTGTTACTGTGGCGGAATTTGGAATGACTATAGGTTACTTTTAATGTATTTTTATGTTTCTACATGGTATTTTCAATTTTAAAAGTTCCCGTTTGTTCATAAAGTTGTGAGAGCTTAGATTAATGATATAACATTGGTGCGCCTCCGTCAGTTCCTGTATAAACACTTGTTATTGGACTAGCATTCAGTACTTCTCACTCTTAAGTGGCCATTAAGATCATGCAGGTAGCTTGTTGAGTGTGCACATTGCTGTATTCCACTTCAGAGACTCTGACTTCATAGGTCTGAGGTGGAGTCCGGGGACCTGCATTTTTAACAAGAAATAATAATGCTATCTATGTTCCCTTCCATCTGTGACATTTTGTGCTTTGGTTTGGTCCTTAACACAGCAGGGATTCTCTATAGTTAATAAACAAATAAACTTTTACTTTTATTTTCATTTTTTTACTTTATTCTACAGCCTGAAGCACAGTGGATTCATAAGCTGCTTTAAAGAACAACTGAGTGCTTGGTTTCACCGAATGGCCTTACCACAGTAAGCGCTAGCTACTCTCAAATGAGCATTTCTACTTCTGTGGAACTGTAATAAATAAAAACAAGTCTTCCATGAGTATCAGGATCTGAATTTTTGCATATAATTTATAGAGATGATACATATATAAATATATATAAATGTATTCTTTATTTATTCAATGTCTGAACTATTCAGACCAAAATAGTGTAGCATTTTACCCCATGTTCTGAAGCTTCAGTGTAGAAACTGTTCCTGAGTTTGGGTTAAAATGTAGCAACTTTCCTTTGGATGGCCTTATCATGTTTCTTTAAACTTCTTTTTAACTTAGCATTCAAAAAAAGTAAACAGAAAATGGAAGGAAGGAACCAGATCTTCCACAATCTTAAAAGACTTGGGTAGGGCAAGGGCAATATATGTAACCTAAACATTTGTAGCCCCATTATATGTAGAAATAAAAAAGAAAAAAGAATGGAGAACTATATGTAGACAGTAACCTCTGACAAAGATTCTTTGCTCGACCAAACTTTAATCAATTTCCCCAACTTTCTCCTAGGCCTATCTGGGTACTTCCTTATAAAATCAGGTTTTAGCAAAAACCCTACCAAGTCAGTCAAGCAAGAATCTCCTACCCTCGATATCTGATCACCCTTGATATATGATCAGATTCCTCAGCCTCTACCATCCCCCAGGGGATGTTTGATCACCCTAGAATACTATTAGGTCAGTATAGCCAGAATCCTCCCTTACCACTGATCTTACCTCTCAGTAGTTTTCAATCCACTGACTCCAAACCTGCTTCTTGGCTATAAATTCCCTCTTGCCCATGCTGTATTCAGAGTTGAGTCCAATCTCTCTTCTCGACTATAAGACCCCATTGTTGTGGCCCCTATACCTATTGTAATAGTCCCACCCTTGAATAATATTGCTTATCATCTTCAAGAAGTGCCAGTGAATATTTTTTTCTTTAACATCCCATCCCTACACATAGAGAAATCTAAACTTAATCGTTTACCTTTACACTTTTTTCCTTTAGCTTATTTCTTTACACACTAATAAACTGTGAATGTCCATGAGAGAATTACAGACGTATCTCAATCATTTTACGTATTTCTATGAATATGCTTGTCACATTCTTTTCTGCGAGCAGGTTGGGGGGAGGGGAGAGAGAGAGACAGAGAACGAACACTATGGAGACCTCCTTCACTTCACCCAGTCTACTTTCTGCTTTGTTGTTATAATCTTGACTTCAATTTGCTCTCAGAAATGACTAGATTTCTGATCCAATTCTTAAAGAGGTGTTATTTTTCTAAGCTAATTGGTAATGTGATTTACTCATAAATGACACATATATAATAAAAGGTTTTATATTGCAGCATTTTAAATAGGAAAAGTTTAGAAACAATCTAACTATTCATTAAGTCATTTGTTGAATATAAATATATGACAGTACTGTAACACAATGGAATGTCATGTGAATATGAAAAAGAATAAGGAAGCTCTTTGTGTATTGACATGAAAAGATCTCCAATATAAATTTAAGTGAAAAAAAGTCAAGATATGTAAGAAAAAATATGCTATATTATCTATAGTGTTTATACTTGCAAAAAGAAACTTTGAAAGGATATAAAATAAAATAATAAAAATGATTACCAATATAGGCCGAGTGTGTTTAGAGAAATGCATAGGTGAGGGAAAGAGCAGAAGTTTAGACCTAATACTGATATTTACCCAATATACACCGAATGAGCCATAATGGTTGATAAAATACTGCAATATTTCTAAAACAGTTGGTAAATGACTGCTATGCTGTTCACCCCTTACCTTGAATGCTGCCTCAGACTTCTTCCCAGGGAGCCTCCAAAAATCAAAAAGCCAAGACATAATTACAAATATTAATATAAAAGACTTATTCAGAGAAACATTTGTGAGGAGTAAAAGGAGGGGGAGCAGGAGTAGGTAGGAGGAATCTTTAGACTCTCATGTAGGTTGCGCATGTGTAAAAGGAGAAAAGAAACAAAGGAGAGCTGGATAGGAAGAGCCTCGGCTACACTGTACTGCAAAAAAAAAAAAAAAAAAACGGGGACCTCACCATGTCATGCTTTGAGTCCCCGGGCTTCTAGCCAGTATAGTTTTTTTATCTCGCCTTTCAGATAAAACTTAGGTCTGTTTTCTACATCAGGTTTAGGGATTTCAGCTGTACTTAGTATGAGAAATAGGGACAAGTGTGCTTACTCAATCTTTCCAGAAGAGGAAATTGTTTTTAATGTTGACAAATTTATCCATTTTTCTTTTATGGGTTAGAGATTTCAAATTATAGTTAGAAAATCCTTATCCATACTATATCTTGGACTGAGTGCTGGAGAAGATGGCAACCTGAAAACACCAATGGGTTCAGAAGAAGAAGCTTCAAGAAAAGCCTTCTCTCTTTCCAGCCAAAGGACCAGGAAAGAAAGCACCTTCTAAGATGGAAAACTTTTAAACAATAACCACGTTACTCCAGGCAAACACCACAGAATAAAGGAGAACTGCTTCTCCACTTGTGTCAGAGGATGAGTGAGGAGCCTAGAGTTCCATGCTCACCAGGCTATAACCAGGTTCCCCAAGCATTCTGCTGGGATGATGTCAGAAAAGGCAGTGTGGATCCTGGACTTTCACCCCCACCTGGCAATGACAATGAGCTCCTTCCAGTGGGGAGGGTGAGGAGGGAGTCAGAGAAGGCCTAGTGAAGGTGAAAGATGTTCAGCACTGGCCAACAGTAACCGGGCTACTACCTACCAGTGTTAGCAGAGATGATATAGGAAGCAGTAATTTTGTACCACTGCCCTTCCCAGCCAGGGTGATATCAGTGGAGGCCTAATGACGAAACTGAACTGTCACCCTTGCCCAGCGTTAAAGAGGAGCCATTACACAAATCTACACATGTGATAAAATGACATAGAACTATACATACACATTATGCCAAAGTCAAATTCCTGGTTTTGATATTTTACTATAATTAAATAAGATGTAGCTATTGGTTGAACTTGGGAGATGGGTACATGAGATCTCTTTATTTTTTGCAACTAGTATTTTTGAAATTATTTTCAAAATTATTTTCAAAATAAAAAGTAAAAGAAATGAAAAAAACAAAGAAAAACTTCTTCATGGTCAAATATTATAAATAGTGTTAAAGAACAATTGCAAAATTGCAAAAAGATAATTGTCACTCAACACATCAAAAAAAAAGCTAATCTAGATGATAGGGAGCTCTCAAGTACGAGAATTTGAAAAAGCTAAAACCACAGTGTATTGTCCTATGTAATAACATAATGCATAGGATATGAAAAGATAGTCCACAAAGATGAAATATGAATGTCCCTATAATATGTGAAAAGATGTTACTCATGAGACAAGTGTAAATTTAAATTATAACAAAGTACCACTTTTATTAAAATCCCAAGTTTCACAACACGCCTTATTGGTAAGATTGTGAGGAAACAGGTACTCTTATATGCTGCTGATGGCTATATAATTTGGCATAACCCCAATAAAGGACAGTTTGTCACCATCCATTGAAATTATACATGCATGTATCCTTTAACCCAGCAAGGCTATTTCTGATATTTATCCTACGGATAGACTCACAGGTAAAATGACAAAAATACAAATTTATTAGTTGAAATGTTATCAAAAATAAATCAGAAACAATACAAATGACCAATATGGGACTAGTTAAAAAATTATGGTACACAAAGTCAACAAAATACAATGAAGCTATAAAAAGAATAAATAAATTGTGTGCTAAGTAAAAGTAAAAGTGCAGAACAGTATGTATAATTTTATAGGTTTGCATTAAGCAAATGAGAGAATTAGGAATATGCATTCATATGTATCTGTAGTTGTAAACTAAACTCTAGAAAGGGTATACAAGAATCTAATAAAGAAAATCAGGAGCAAAGCAAGATGGACTAACAGAAACTTCCAGCAATCATCCCTCCCTGTGAACACCAAATTCAACAATTATCCAAGCAAGCAATCACCTTCAGAAGAACCAAACATCAGGTGAGCAATCATACTACCTGGTTTTAACGTTTTATCAAGGAAAGAGGCATGGAAGAGGGCAGAAAAGATAATCTTACACTGCCTACACCACCCCTCTCCCATTCTCCAGCAGTGCTGCAGCAGCATACCAAGTGGAAAGAATCTTTGTGCCCAATTGAGAGAGAATGAAGTGAATGTGGGGCTTTCCATTGAAACTCTGGGACACTCTGGCACAAGGGAACACAGCACAGAGCAGAACTCTGCCAGTGCCCATGGAGGGAGCATTTAGACCAGCCCAGACAGAGGAAAATCCTTCACTCTGATACCCAAGTTCTGGGTAGTCCAATCACTGGCTGACAAAAGGAGGCCAGGGGCCTGGAATAAATTTGTTGTACAGTCAAACCACAAAGGCTGCAGTCTTCGGCCAATTCTCATGGCTATGCTGGCTCAGATGCAGTGGATGTAGGATACACGTTACCTAGTGAAACACCAGCAGCTGCTGGGCCGAGCCAGTGCTTGTGTCACCCCTTCACCAACTTCAGGTAGTGAGATTTCTTCCATTTGGGAAAAGAAAAAGGTAGAACTCAGAGGACTTTGTTTTGTAACTTGGGTACCAGCTCAGAAACACAGTAAAATAAAATACAAAGCAGACTCCTGAAGTGCCTGAACCCAGGTCTTTGTTCCTGGATGGCATTTATGGATCCTCCCTGGGCCAGAAGAAAGCATGTTGCCCTGAAGGAAATGGTCCAGTACTGGCAGGATTCATCACCTGCTGACTAAAGAGCCCTTAGGCTGTGAATAAATATTAGAAGTAGCCAGACAACAGTCACCACTAGTTTTGGGTATAACTGGGCTGGCTTCTAGTATACCTGGTACTGGTGGCTACAAGGAAGAGGCCACATCACTCCTCCCCCAACTACAGTGGCTTATCACAAACAGTGAGGGAAGGGAGTGAGAGAGGTTGCCTGGTAGTCCAGAGAATTTTCTAGTATCTTACACAAGTCCACCAAGGTGAGACCACCAGAAATCTTCAAGAGTCACAGAATTACTGGGCTTGGGACACTGTTTATGCTGATACAGCTGCAGTTACCAAAGATTTAGATCACAACACCCTATTTTCTTTGAATATCTGGAAAGCCTTCTCAAGAAGGATGGGTCCAAACAAGCCCAGACTGAAAATTAAATACCTAACTCTTCAGTGTCTGGATACCAATGAACATCTGCAAGCATCAAGAACACCCAGAAAGACATAGCCTCACCAAATTAATTAAATAAAATATCAGTGACCAATCACGGAGTGATGGAGATAAGTGAACTTTCAAACAAAAATGTTCAAAATATCTGTCCTGAAGAAGCTCAGTGAACTTCAAGAGAACACAAAGAAGGAATTCAGAAGCCTATCGGAGAAGAAATTTAACAAAGAGATTGAAATAATAGAAAAAAATCAAGCAGAAATTCTGGAGATGACAAATTTAAATGATAAACAGAAATACATTAGATTCTCTCAACAGCAGATTGACCAGGCAGAAAAAAGAATTAGTGAGCTTGAAGATAGGCTATTTGAAAATAGGCAATCAATAGAGAAAAAAATAATTAAAAAGAAGGAAGCATGCCTATAAGATCTAGAAAATAGCCTCAAGTAGGAAATTCTAAGAGTCGTTGGCCTTAAAATTGAGGTAGATAAAGAGATTAGGGAAAAAAAATTTTATTCTAAGAATAATAACAAAGACTTTTCCAAACCTCGAGAAAGATATCAATACTCAAGTACAAGAAGATTGTAGAACACTAAGCAGATTTAACCCAAACATGACTACCTCAAGGCATTTAATGATCAAGCTCTCAAAGATCATGGATAGAGAAAAGTTCCTAAGGGAAGCAAGAAAAAAAGCATATGCATATAAAGGAGCTCCAATCCATCTGGCAGCAGGCTTCTTGATGGAAACCTTATAAGCCAGGAAAGAGTGGCATGACATATTCAAAGTGCTGAGGAATAAAACCTTAACCCTACAATATTATACCCCACAAAAATATCCTTCAAACATGAAAGAGAAATAATTTCCCAGATAAACAAGAGCTGAGGGATTTCATCAACACCAGACCTGTCCTATGAGAAATGCTATTAGGAGTGCTTCAATCTGAAAGAAAAGGACAGAAAAGGACATTAATGAACAATATGAAATAAAATGAAAGTATACAACTCACTGGTAACATTAAGTACGTAAATGCAGAATACTCTATTGCTGTAATTGTAGTGTATAAACTACTTATATATTTTTTTATTCTTTTTTTATTTCAGGATATTATGGGGGTACAAACATTTTGGTTACATGTTATGACTTTGCCACACCCAAACCGTGATTTAAGGTGTGCCCCTACAACGCTCACTGCATCCATTAGTTATGAGTTTACCCACCCCAACTTCCAAATCGCTGAAGACTATTACTACCATGTGAACACCTTAGTGATGATCAGTTAGTGCTGATTTGATGGCAAGTACATGTGGTGCCTATTCTTCCATTCTTCTGATACCTCACTTCAGAGCATGGGCTCAAGCTCTATCCAGGAAAATATAAGAAGTGCCAGATCACCGTCATTTCTTATAATTGAGTAGTATTCCATTGTATACATATACCATATTTTATTAATCCACTCATGGATTGACAGGCCAAAACAACAAATGCTGGTGAGGATGTGGAGAAATAGGAACACTCTTACACTGCAGGTGCGAATGCAAATTAGTGCAACCTCTGTGGAAAAGAATCTGTAGATACTTCAAAGAGCTAAAAATAGAAATACCATTTGATCCAGCAATAGCACTATGAGACATCTCCCAAAATGAACAAAAGATATCCTATAATAAATACATCTATACCTGAATTTTTATGGCATCACAATTCACTATTGCAAGGAAGTCGAAACAACCCAATTGCTTATAGCCCTGCTTTGGGTGAGGCAAATGCATTTCATGTAACCAAAATGTTTGTACTCCCATTATATCCTGAATTAAAAAAAAAACAGACATGTAGACCAATGGAACAAAATACAGAACCTAGAAATATATTCACAAAGCTATAATGAACTTATATTTCACAAGGTTGCCAGGAACAGAGTGGGGAAAAGACAGTCTCTTCAACAA
Organism: Avahi laniger; assembly: GCA_963575035.1. Taxonomy (NCBI): domain Eukaryota; kingdom Metazoa; phylum Chordata; class Mammalia; order Primates; family Indriidae; genus Avahi; species Avahi laniger. The sequence goes on along the minus strand of CAUYSK010011403.1, from coordinate 14,777 downwards.
ATGGTACAGGGACAAATGGAAATCCATATGAAAAAAAATGAATCTAGACCCTTTTCTCTCACCGTGTACAAAAATCAAATCAAAATGAATTAAACAGTTAAATCTAAGACCTTTAACTATGGAACTACTAAAAGAAAACATTGGGGAAATGCTTCAGGACATTCGTCTGGGCAAGGACTTCTAGAGTAATACCCACAAAGCACAGACAACCAAAGCAAAATTGGACAAATGGGATCACATCAGGCTAAAAAGCTTCTGTACAGTATAGAAAACAATCAGCAAAGTAAAGAAACAGCGCACATAATAGGAGGAAATATTTGCATACTAACGATCTGACAAGGGATTAATAACTAGAATATACAAGGAGCTCCCACAACTCAATAGAAAAAAACCAAATAATTTGATTAAAAATTGGCAAAGGATCTGAACAGACATTTCTCTAAAGAAGACATACAAATGGCCAACACATATATGACAAAATGCTCAACATCATTAGTCATCAGAGAAATGCAAATCAAAACTTCAAGGAGATATTATCTCACCCAAGTTAAAATGGCTTTTATCAAAATAACAGGCAATAATGAATGCTGTCAAGGAGGTGGAGAAAAACGAACCCTCATACGTTTTTGCTGGAAATGTAAATTAGTGCAACCACTATGGAGAACAGTATGGAGGTTCCTCAAAAAAACTAAAAAGAGAGCTGTTATTTAACCAGCAATACGACTGCTGGTTATATATCTAAAGGAGGGTAATTCAGTATTTTGAAAAGATATCTGTACTCACATGTATATATATTGAAGCACTATTCACAATTTTTAAGATATAGAATTGACAAAAGTGTCCATAAATGGATAAATGGATAAAGAAATTGTGGTCTCTACACATAATGGATATTATATAACCACAGAAAGAACAAAATCCTGCCATTTGCAACAACATGGATGGAACTGGAGAATATTAAGTTACGTGAAATAAACCAAGAACAGAAAGACAGATCTTGTATGGCCTCATTCATATGTGGTAGCTAAATATTAAAAAAATTCATCTCATGGAGACAGTAGGATTACAGTTACCAGGGTCTGGGAATGGTAGCAGGGATGGGGGGATGATTAATAGGTGCAAAAGTATAGTTAGACAATTCAATAGAATGAACAATATTTGATAGCACAACAAAGTGATCACAATCAACAATAAGTTAGGGTACGCTTTAAAATAACTATAAGAGAGGAATTGGAATGAACTTAACACAAAGAACTGATAAATGCCTGGGCAGATGGATACTACAATTACCCTTATTTGATTAATTCACATTGTATGCCTGTATCAAAACATCACATGTGAGGGTACAAACATTCTAGTTACACTTTATGTCTTTACCTCCCCCAAATGCAGGTTAAAGGCATGCCCTTCCCTCCCTTTAGTGCTCCCCGTGTCCTTTAGTTGTAGATTCGCCCCCCATTCCCCTAATCCCTGGAGACTATTTCTGCCATGTGATCACCCTAGTGTTGTATAACGATCATTTTTTAGAAATCCATGCTTGCAGCACGCTATGAAGAATTACAGATGTGCAAAGCTAGAATAGACTCTGAAAAACTAGCTGGTCTGGCCTGTCTTTTGTCAGATTCATGTCTAATCTATTTGAGAGCGTGTGCGCTCTTTTTAAAACAATCTCCACAAACGGAAAGCCCTCAATCTCCCTTGCCATGTTGGATAAAGAGATGTTCAACACTCATTCTGGGTAGGCTGGACCGCTGTCTTCGGATTGTTCACTCCCTTTCATGGGAAGGGATTCAGGCCAGAGTTCACCTCCTCCAGGAAGCCTTCCCAGACCACTCTGTCTGAAGGTGCTGTCTCCTCTCCAGTGTTTAGAGCTCCTGAAATTACCTGGTGTGCCTCCGCACCTCTGACTCTAAGTTCTATGAGGGCGTGGATTGTGCTGTCTTGCTTTGTCTAGGCCTGGAACAATTCTTGGTACTTATCTCAGGATGGTAGGAGCTCAATAAACATTTGCTGTAAATATTTTTATACCCTTACAGATTAAGAATTTTTTTCTTTGTTTTGTTTTTTTTTTAACTATCTCAGTCCTGTGCATAGATGAAGAAATTAAACAGAGAGGCTATGTAACATCCTAAGAATATATACCTAATAAATGGTACAGCAATTAAGAATGAGGGCTTTGCAAATGTGGGAAATGATGACAACCGGTGAATCTAAAGGAAAGGTATATGGGTGTTCATTGTACCATTTTTGAAACTTTCCCATAGGTTTTTAATTTTTCAAAATAAAATGTTAAAAAATAGGCTGGGTGCAGTGGCTCACGCCTGTACTCCTAGTACTCTGGGAGGCCGAGTCTGGAGGATCACTTGAGCTCAGGAGTTCGAGACCATCCTAAGCAAGAGCAAGAACCCATCTCTACTGAAAAAGAAAAAATTAGCCGGGTGTGGTGGTGTGAGCCTGTAGTCCCAGCTAGACGGGAGGCTGAGGCAGGAGGATTGGCTCAACCCAGAAGTTTGAGGTTGCAGTAAACAACGATGATGCCACTGCAGTCTAGCCCAGGCGACAGAGCAAGACATTGCCTCAAAAAAAAAAAAGGTTAAAAAATAAATGTGCGCTTTGGGAACAGAATTGGATTTACATCCTGGGTCAGCCCCTAGTAGCGGTGCAATAGTGGGCAAGTCATTTAATCTTATGGAGCCTCAATTTCCATATCATCAAAATGGGGAGAACAGCACTTAAGTTCAAGGTTTATTGTGAAGATACATACATGCATACATACATTCACCCACACATTCCTCCTAAGAAAAAAACAAATCAAAAATAGGAGTTTTCCTTTTGAGAATGAAAATCAATTTTTTTTTCCTTTTTTTTTTGAGACAGTCTCACTCTGTTGCCTGGGCTAGAGTGCCGTGGTGTCAGCCTAGCTCACAGCAACCTCAAACTTCTGGGCTCAAGGGATCCTACTACGTCAGCCTCCCGAGTAGCTGGGACTACAGGCATGAGCCATCATGCCTGGCCAATTTTTTCTACATATATATTTTTGGTTGTCTAGATAATTTCTTTCTATTTTTAGTAGAGACGGGGTCTCGCTCGTGCTCAGGCTGGTCTCAAACTCCTGAGCTCAAACCATCCACCCGTCTCGGCCTTCCGGAGTGCTAGGATTACAGGCGTGAGCCACCACGCCCAGCCAAAAATCAATTTTTAGTCAACAAAATGCTCACTAGTTAGATCCTGAAGTCTAAAGAAGTCTCAAGCCACATGCATTTTTGCTTTGGCCAAACTTATCATCCTTGAGCTCCTGAAACCCAGAAGATAAAAATTATAATTTTATATTAATAAATTTATAATTCATTTCTCTGAGTTATGCAAGTTAAACACTTTGTGAATTTATTCAAAATCTTTTGAAACATGTTCCATTTAATTGTATAAGGCATAAAACAGTGGTTATTCTGAAAAATCAGTCATGATTTTTAAACTATCATCTGATATAAAAATCCTAGCAGGGGCCAAACACAGTGGCTCACGCCTGTAATCCTAGCACTCTGGGAGGCCAAGGTGGGCAGATTGTTTGAGCTCAGGAGTTCGAGAATAGCCTGAGCAAGAGCGAGACCCCGTCTCTACTAAAATTAGAAAGAAATTAATTGGACAGCTAAAAATATATAGAAAAAATTAGCCGGGCATGGTGGTGCATTCCTGTAGTCCCAGCTACTCGGGAGGCTGAGACAGAAGGATCGCTTGAGCCCAGGAGTTTGAGGTTGCTGTGAGCTAGGCTGATGCCATGGCACTCTAGCCCAGGCAACACGGTGAGACTCTGTCTCAAAAAAAAAAAAAAATATCCTAGCAGGAAACTTACTAAGCTTTTCTTAAAAGAGTACTTTATTCAAAATCTATAGAAGCTCAGTAGGCTTACAGAAAGAAAAATCACTTAGGAAATTAACATTTATTTTCTGGAAACCCAGACATAACACAATGGTCTTTTTTGTTTGTTTTTACTTGATGTTTTTCTGTCAAAAGATTAAATTAGCCGAGTGTGGAGGCTCACACCTATACTCCCAGCACTTTGGGAAGCCAAGGCAGGAGGATTGCCTGAGCCTCAGAGTTCAAGGCTGCAGTGAGCTATGATTGTCCCAGTGCACTCCAGCCTGGGCAAAAGAGTGAGACCCTGTCTCAAAAAAAAAGAAAGAAAAAGAAAAAGAAAAGATTAAACCTAGAAATACATATAAAGTATTCATTCCAGTGCCAAACACATAGTAAGTACTTGATAGCTGTTAGCTTTTTATTGAGTGTCTCAAAGCTCATGCTTTAACCTGCCACACTACACTGCCTGCCCGTAACAAAGACAAACTATTATTATCCCTTTAACACGATGCAAACAGGGAAAACCAGCGTCTAGCAGAGAAAATGGACTCCTGCACCGTTTCTAAGGGAGGACGGCACCCAGTGAATTAATGAGTGCTGTGCGGGGCCAGCCTCGTGGCACCACTATGGAGGGAATTCGTTAGGAATGCAGAGTGTCGGACTCTGCCGCAGACCTTCTGAATCAGAATGAATCTGTATTTTTACAAGATCCCTGGGTGATTCGTTTGCACATGAACGTTTGAGAAACCCTGATGTATAAGACAGAGCCCTGTGCTCAAGTGACTCAGCATCTAGGTGGGAAGTCAAGGCAGCCACGGAAAGCAATAGGGAGCAATACCAGAGAATATGTAATTAAGATATATAGATTTTGACAAAAAATACTTGAAAACTTTGAAGATGAAGGTCTTGAGAGGAACCTAGTAAGGAGTGCAGTTTGGTGAGTGGACAGGAAAAAACTGTGGGCAAAGAGCTTTGTATTGGGCCAGTGTCTTGGGCAAGTCACTTGATCTCATTTCTGTTCTCTTGTTAAGTCAGGGACTAAGCAATAACATCTTTAACACTCTAGAATTCTAGAAATAGGATGACAGGAATGAAGTGGAATAAGCACTTTCACACCTGTGGGCACCTGTGGCCTTGGGTGAGTAAGAAGTCCCACCTGGGTAGGAGTCAGGGGGGGCCCGCTGGGGAGGGCAGGCCAACGAGGCAATGATATTAACAATTGAACTCAGGGCTGGGCACCATGCCTCACGCCTGTAATCCCTGAACCCTGGGAGGCCGAGACGGAAGGATAGCTTGACGTCAAAAGTTGGAGACCAGGCCGGGCGCGGTGGCTCACACTTGTAATCCTAGCACTCTGGGAGGCCGAGGTAGGCAGATCGTTCGAGCTCAGGAGTTCGAGACCAGCCTGAGCAAGAGCGAGACACCCGTCTCTACTAAAAAAAAATAGAAATAAATTAGCTGGACAACTATATATATATATATATATATAAAATTAGCCAGGCGTGGTTGGTGCATGCCTATAGTCCCAGCTACTTGGGACGCTGAGGCAGAAGGACTGCTTGAGCCCAGCAGTTTGAGGTTGCTATGAGCTAGGCTGACGCCACAGCACTCACTCTAGCCCGGGCAACAAAGCGAGACTCTGTCTCAAAAAAAAAAAAAAAGTTGGAGACCAACCTGAGCAAGAGTGAGACCCCATCTCTACAAAAAAATAGAAAAAATTAGCCAGACAGCGTGGTCTCGCACCCCTGTAGTTCCAGCTACTTGGGAGGCTGGGGCAGGAGGATTCCTTGAGCCCAGGAGTTTGAGGTTGCTATGAGCTACGATGATGTCACTGCACTCTGGCTGGGACAACAGAGCAAGACTCTGTCTCAAGAAAAAAAAAAGAACTCAAATACTTCCCATGGCCTGTCGAACATTCTCTGTGGAAGCTGGTCCAGGCTCATGCATGCAACACGGGATAGAAACTGGGAGGGATCTAAGTCCCTTCGTGCAGAGTCTGCAATCACAGGCCTCAATGATGATTGAAGAGGTGAACAAGAAAAGTCTTTGCTGGGTTTCCTGGGTTTGTCTCCTTGGCTGCAGAAACCTGAAGTGCCTTCCAGTGCTTTCTCTATCTAGTCTGGCCAAATTTCCTATCCATATCCTTCTAAAGCTTCCTGTGATCTTTAGGATAAAAGCGTTAAAGCATCCCACATTGTACCCAAGCTCACCATGTGTTAGTAACAGATTTCTTTGCAAATAGGCCTTTTTGCACATTAGCTAGGACACACACTTCACTGCGCATCAGTTCTTTATTCCTCTCTACCTTGGTATACTGCACCGATCGCAATTTGAATTTCTGTAACTGTAACTTCTGTCCCAGGACACTTAAAAATGCACCCACTATTTTCCTGAGAGGCAAGAGACAATACAGAAAGGCTGACAGTAGCAGCCTTCCATGTGTACCACAGGCAGCTGGACTTTCACTGAATTTCTACACGGCAAACAAAGGCGAATGTGAAATGGCGAATTGTGAAATGGTTTCAACTTTGAGAGCCTTAGAAACAAACCTGGAGAAACAAAAGAAAGAGAATGCATTCATTCAAAATACTGGCTTTCGGTTCCAATGATTTTTCCATTTTACACCACAAGCTTCTTTTCAAATGCTGCACTAACAGACAGACAGCTATTAGTTCTCTTGCTTAATTATCCATTTTCATTTGGCAATCTCATATGAATCAAATTTCCAACAGCAAAAACAGAGTGATGTCTGCTTTTCTGAGTTCCAGTGTCCTGCACTGGGACACTGAGGTTCCATCACCTTATGACCTACAAAAGATTAATGATCAGAAAATCAGAGTAAAGTTTTAAAATACTCCCATCTTGTGGCAGTTTATAAATACGGCAGCCTGAATATGAGAGCCCTGCCTTATCAGTCCTTATTGTTCACTCATCCCTCTGATGTAGGTAGATTTCAGTAAAGTAAAAGCACCTAGAGGTAGAAAGTTCTCAAATCATCCAGGAAGAAATGGGAGATTCCTTCTGAAGCACCTGGATTTCCTACAGAAGTTATGTTCATACACGCAGCACTCAAACCATAGAGCATCTTCAGTTGTACCTAATGGACACTTAGTCTCTCCACCTTCATCATAGAACCCTAAACTCGTATTCACTTTATATACCCCGTCCATCCCACCCCCATGACTAAGAACGTGAAATCTATCATCGTCGCTTAACTAGGACTCTTAGAAGGAGGTTTTGCCATAATTTAATTGATTATAATATTTTCACATTCACTAAACAGATTATCTATTTGGTGCCTTTCATGTGCTAGGCAGGGGGTGTTGGAACAAGTCGGAATGGGATAAGATTTCATAGAATTTGCAGTCTAGTGAGGAAGACAGGCATAGAATGAATTACAAGAGTGATGTATGTTACCAGCTGGAAAGTACACTGTGCCATGGGAGACCACAAGAGGGCAGGATGTCTAGTCTAATAGTGAGTATGGTAAGAGCACAGGCTCTGCAGTCAGGCAGACCTGGGGTGGGATCCTAAGGCAGCCACCAGGAGTGTGCGACCCAGGGCAAATTACTTAACCTTCTTCTGCCTCTGTTTCTTGATCTGCAAAATAGGAACAATAATAATAAGATCTACTCATAAAGTAGTTATGGGGTTAAAATGAAATATATGAAAAGCAATGAGCATGGTACCTGGCTGAATTTGCCTAACTAAAGTTGTTGCTCCCAAAGGTGAAGATCATGTTCTAGAAGCCAGTGAGGATACATGGGAAGCAGAAATTCCCACATTAACATCTCCTCCTTTGCATTATACTTTTCTCTCAAATACTGGGCAAAGGAAAACCCTTCAGTACTATCCCTCTCCCTAGAAGAACCTTCTCTGTATTCCTCATCCCTTCTCTGGGCATAGTAATGAGATGTGAGGTTGGAACACCTAGAAACCCCAGAGGCCTCTGATCCAGTGTGTTCACACCCAGCCAGTGACCCTCTCTTGAGGAAAGGCACCAAGTTTGGAAATGGCCACTGCACCATAAGCTTCCCCACATGAGTTAAAACACGGATTAAACAAAGTATTGCTGTATGTCTAAATAACCCACCAAGCTCTAAACAGGTTTTTGGTATTCTCTAAACTTAACCAGGAAAAGCAACAGCAAGTATGTCAAGAACTAAAACTAAGCCTTCCTCTTTAAAAGTGTGAAGCCAATCCTCTTTGCTGTCACTGAAAATGGTTGTACTGTTTAAAAGAATATGAATGAATACTACATTTGATCTTAGCATGGTGCCCAGAGTATGACAGACATTCTGTAAATGCCAATTGAAGAGGAATAAATACACTGGGCACACAACAAAATTTCTTTATTATAAATCATTTTAACAGAAAAACTCAGGAATAAATCTCTCTTTAGAAAAGGTATCCTCTGAAACAACAGTTTTGAACTGGGAGCAATTTTGTCCCCCAGGGAACACTTGACTATGTCTGGACACATTTTTGATTGTTACAACTGGGAAAGTACTGCTGTCATCTAGCAGGTAAAGGACAAGGATACTGCTAAAAATCATATAGTGCGCATAACAGCCCCATATAACAAAGAACCATCTGGTCCAAAATGTCAACAGGCTGCATGCAGTGGCTCTTTGCCTGTAATCCCAGTACTTTGGGAGGCCAAGGCAGGAGGATCACTCTAGGCCAAGAGTTTGAGATCAGCCTGGGCAACATGGCAAGACCCCATCTCTACAAAAAATTTACAAATTAGCTGAACATAGTGGCACATGCTTACAGGCCTAGCTGCCCTGGAGGCCGATGCAGAAAGATTGCTTGAGCCCAGAAGTTTGAGGTCTCAGAGAGTTATGATCAAGCCATTGCACTCCAGCCTGGGCAACAGAGAACAAAATCCTGTCTCAAAAGATAAAAAAGTCAATAGTGACTTGTTGAGAAACTGTGTTCTAAAACACGCACACACAAACACACACACACGTAACCTCCACCCCCAACAACAAAATAATAAAAACTTTTAGAACATGAGAAAGAATCAATAATCTGGGCTCCCTACCTCTATTGATATGTTATTTTCACCAAATATTAAAGCTGGTTTACAGAAGAATAAAGTACCGCTGGTTTTCACTACCGCAGCCCTGTGACCTATTGCAATACTTGGTCATAGGTCCCTCCAGTTTTTTACACATCTGTCATCATAATGTATCTATTTCATTTTTTATGTTGTTTCTATATATTTTCCATGTTCCTACAAGGTCTTTTTTGTCAAGTTGATTGTCAGGCATTCGAGGACACTCAATTTTTTAAGGGGTTAATTTTTTTTTTTTTCAAATATCTGTTCCATGTTCCACTTAGCCCATAATCTTTGTTTTCACCTAAGGTACAGGGTTATATGTTTCTCATGTGAAAATTTTAAAAATGAATTTGTCTTGAAAACAACAAAAATATCCCTTCAGAAAATTATAGAAACTCTTGGGACTTTATTACTCAGAATTTTTTACTTTATTTTCATCAATCTTTTATCAAGTATTCAAAATCTCAAAGCACAAAGACCTTGTCTTTAGTCTACCAGATTTTCCTGTGGTTAGTCTCATCTCAGTCAAATTTTAAATAATTTATAGCAAAGCAAAACAAAACAAAAATACCTTTGAAGACCTGCATGTACAATTCTAAGTATTTTTACCTCCATAAAACCCAATTATTATTCCATTCTCTGAGTCGCCATTGTACCTGGCACCTTCAGGTCTTTTAGCCTTTGCGGTGACTACTAAATAATGGTCAGGTTTACATGTCTATGTACCCACTAGACTTTGAGCACCTCAAGGGCAGGCAAACTTTTTTTTTTTGAGACAGAGTTTCGCTTTGTTGCCCAAGCTAGAGTGAGTGCCGTGTCATCAGCCTAGCTCACGGCAATCTCAAACTCCTGAGCTCAAGTGATCCTCCTGCCTCAGCCTCCCGAGTAGCTGGGACAACAGGTGTGAGCCACCACGCCTGGCTAATTTTTTGTTTGTTTGTTTTTACTTTTAGTTGATTGGCTAATTTTTTTTTTCTATTTTTAGTAGAGATAGGGTCTTGCTCTTGCTCAGGTTGGTCTGGAACTCCTGACCTCAAGCGATCCTCCCACCTCAGCCTCCCAAAGTGCTAGGATTACAGGCATGAGCCACCAGGTCCTGGCCTGCAAATTTGTTAACCTTTGTACTTCTGGCCCTTCAGCCAGAGCCTGGCTTGTGGTAGATGTTAACAAATATTTATAGAATGCATTAACGACAGGCTAAGTTCCTGCTGAATTGTGGTCAGCATTATAAGGTTTAGCATGTACTTGTCTCTAATATCTTCCTGTGTCCACTGTGTTCTCTCTAGGTGTTTTGGGTATCTTCATCTCAGGCCATGAGCAAAGAACCCAAGGGCGGAGACCACAGTTTATACTTCTATTATAATTTTTACTGGTTATGAATTTGGAAAAATGCTACATTAGCCTCCAGGAGGACAATGTTCTCATGTCCAAAGAGAGGAAAACCATGAGCAATATACCTATATCATTAGGTACCTATTCGGGTGTCCCTGACAAGCCATCAAATTAGCCTGGTCTCACAGGCCCAACCTTCAAAAGAAGTGAATTGGAAAACTATTTAGAGGGAGCTTCCCCAATCATGGACTTCCTTATCTTCTTTTTCCTTCTTCCATTCATACTGAAGCATATTGCTTTGAATTACGGTAAGTTCTTTGCTTAAATTTTTATTTCCTGGTTTTCCAAATATATAATTAAGATATAAAATATATTTTAATAGAGAGAGAGAAAGACAGATAGATCCTGTAAATCTGATGTTTCACGAGCGTACTGGATGTAAAAGGAGTAAGTTGGGGAATAATACCAATTCTTATTATCTGGTAAAAATTGAATATATAAATTACTCAAAACTATTGTCAAAACTCTTCAAGGATATTACATGAGGACAATGGGCAAATATACTAAGACTCTTAACAAGCAGTTATAGTTAATTCCACAATTCATTAACAGGAAGTTAGGTTTGCCAGATTGCTTCTAAAGAAAGTTCACAATTTGGAATCTGATTGTTAATTATTCTCTGACTTATCTTCCCAACCTCTTGTGCTACTGGATAAAGCCTATTAATTTTGTTAACCTCCACATTTTGTGGAAGCTGCAAGGTTGCATAATGAATGTAGTTAAGGTAAGCTGAGGACTTTGATCACCATTTTATTATTCCACTTGAGGGAGAAAAGAAGTGTAAAAATGACTCAGTTAACAATATTCATCTATCTTAGTAAAACCTCAACCATTCTCCATCTTGATTGCCCACTGGAATCACTTGGGGAGTTTTTAAAAAACAGCGCCGCCTGGGTCCCACCCCCAGAGAATCTGTTGTAATTGGTCTGGGATGCATCCCGGGCATAGGAATTGTTTAAGCTCCTTGGGTGATTTTCATGTACAGGCCAAGTTGAGATTCACTGCCCTTGAAGGCCCCAGTGCACACTCTGCCCAACTCACTATGACTTATTTAAGATCATCAATTGCTACTGTCTTCATGAAATAATTCTCAGATAATCTGCTCTTGTGCTAACTGCTCTGGGTGGAAGGGTACCTTACCTTATTTCCAACTTCCCAGCGACCAACACAAAGCTCCTAAGGTCAAGGAATATTTAACTACTCTGTTAATATTTATCCTAATCAAAAAGCCATTTCAAAAATGAGACTTTTAGTAAGTTCTTTATATATGACAGCTTAATTCCTTCTACCTTACTACTTAATCACTTAAATTCCTTAAAAAAGTATCTCTTTTTCTTGGTCCTAAAAAGAATTTCTAATGATCTGAGCTACAAGCAAGGTTTAAGATAACCAGCTTGGATCCATCATGCTAAGTGTAATATCAGCCATGCCTAGTCACCCAAAACTCATTTCATTCTCTTCAATATTTAGTGCTAACTAATGAAAATCTGATGGCAAAAAGGGAACTCTAGTTCTTTTTTAAAATCAGATCTAGTTCCTCTGTTTATGAATCTTCATTTCTTTGGACTTAATCTAGATATAAGCATTCTCATCACATAATTTAATCCAAATCAACTTGCATAGCTGAACATCACTGATATCACGGCAAAGAACATAAACCAAAGAGGTAAACAAACAGGTGGCACTGGTTTGGGTTTTTTAAAAAGAAATAACTGGTTCTGCAGGAATTTATTAGAATAGAATTTCAGGTGCTGCACTTTAAAACACAAGCGCTTACATTTTCTAGGAGGCAGACGGCAGCAGGATTCCCACGAAATGCTCTTGCTGTGAACGCATCTGCTATGAAAATCGGGAGCTTCATTTTCCTTGCAAGCTGTTTCTGCAAACTCTCAGAATTGCTGGTGGCCTGCTTTACTTCCTGTTGTTGCCAAAAGTCAAAAAGTTAATGTTTTACTTTACAGAACCAATTAATAGTTCCCAGACACAAAGGCTAATTATTCTAACACAACTACATTTAAAGATACGTGATCCCTCATTTTTTAAGCCTCTAAACTGAATTTGTTTTAAAATATTGCCTAAATGAAATTATTTTTCAAATTTTGTATTGACTTTTCACACTGTACATAGAACATGGCAGCATAATCGTATTCTTCCTTAGAGTAGCCCAAACTAGCTAAGGCTCTGTTTTTAAAGGAATGCATGACACATCCAAGAGGCTTGTATGTTACTTACAGTCTCCCAGTGAAGGTTATTATCCTTTTAAAAGAATGCATTTTTTCTAATTTAGATATATACTCATTATACAAAAACTTGGGAAATAAAAAATGACCTGTAAACACATAAATTAGTAATAACATTATTAATGTTTTTAGATGTACAGTTTTCTACCAGAATTTTTACTCCTTTAACAGTATAGTCAGCCCTTTGTATCCTCAAGGGATTGATTCTGGGACTCCTTGCAGATACCAAAATCCACAGATGCTCAAGTCCCTTTTATAAAGTTTCACAAATGGAGGATCAACTGCATAACATCAGTATTTCTCAAGGACACCAAATACTTCTTAACATCATTTTAGTAGATTTACAATAGGCTTATAGATATGCTGTAAGTTATTTAACTATATCCCTTTGGGTGAGTTTTTAGGTCATTTTTAATTTTTCATTTGTAAACATAATGCAGTGGTCAAACTTGTTGCATGTAAATCTAGGCCTGTGTTTCTGATTTTTTAATTATAATAGATTCCTAAAAGTGAAATCCTTGGATCAAATTATATAGATATTTTAACTTACACAAACAGTTAAATTTATCTGCAGAAAAAGTATACCAATTTAGACAGTGTATGAGAGTGTCCCACCATTGCTGATCTGACAGATAAAAAATATCTTGAGTTTTCATTTGCATTTCTTAGATTATTCTAATCAGACTGTAAAAGAATAAATTCAGAATCTCTTCTCGTTTTTGTTTTTTGAGACAGGGTCTCAAGTGATTCTCCTGCCTCAGCCTCCCAAGTAGCAGGGCCTACAGGTGTGCACCACCACACCTGGATAATTTTTTCTATTTTTAGTAGAGATGGGGTCTTGCTCCTGCTCAGGCTTGTCTCGAACTCCTGGCCTCAAGTAATCCCCCCACCTTAGCCTCCCACAGTCTAGGATTACAGGCGTGAGCCACCATGCCCGGCCATCTCTTCTTGTTTTTCTTCACAGCTATATTTTCAGCTCCTAGGACAGTGCCTGACATACAATAAATATTTATTGAATTAATTAAATAATAGTATAATGAGCATACATCAAAACTTGGGTTTCATACATTGGCTGAAAAATATTAGAATTTCTTATCATGCCAGCCAACAATTCAGTTTCAGTAGCATCACCATTATTGACAGTACATTATAGCTTGTTTATACAATTATTTGGAAATTTTCTCTTTTCATGAAAAAAAACTCCAATTTTGTTTGGAAAAGCAATGCACCAAGCCCTAGACAATGAATTATAAATGTTCTAAGTCAGTAAGAACTGTCTCATTCTACTTTGCCAGATGCTCACTCTTCCCAGATAATTTTGCAGCTAGGCATGGCCATATGAACAGTTAGGGAAAGATTGCTAGGGGGATTCAGGGGAAAATATTTTGCTTTCTGATAAAAGGGGCAGACCAGGAGTTCAAGACCAGCCTGAGCAACACAGCGAAACCCTGGCTTTACACAAAAACAGAAAAATTAGCCGGGCATGGTGGTCCGTGCCTGTAGTCCCAGTTGCTTGGGAAGCTGAGGCAGGAAGATGGCTTGAGCTCAGGTGTTTGAGGTTGCAGTGAGCTATAATGATGCCACTGCACTCTAGCCCAGGCAACAGAGCGAGACCTTGTCTCAAAAAAATTAATCGATTAATTAAAAGGTGGTGGATCTTCCTTTTAATTAATTCCTTTTGCCTTTTCCTGTGGGGAACATGTTCCTGATGCACAGAAATTCAGCAGTCATCTTTTGAACCATGAGGCCACAAATATGAAGATGAAAAGTTAAAATGCTAGGAAAGGGAAAGAGAGTATGGTTCTTGATGATTTAGATAACCTGCTAAATAAATATTAGAAGCTCTCACCTCTAAACTTGTTTAGTAAATAATAAATGTCCTTGGGCCGGGGCGCGGTGGCTCACGCCTGTAATCCTAGCTCTCTGAGAGGCCGAGGTGGGCGGATCATTCTGAGCTCAGGAGTTCGAGACCAGCCTGAGCAAGAGTGAGACCCCCCACCTCTACCAAAAATAGAAAGAAATTAATTGGACAGCTAAAAATATATATAAAAAAAAAAAAAAGAAATTAGCCGGGCATGGTGGCACATGCCTGTAGTCCCAGCTACTCGGGAGGCTGAGACAGTAGGATTGCTTGAGCCCAGGAGTTTGAGGTTGCTGTGAGCTAGGCTGACGCCACGGCACTCGCCCCAGGCAAGAGAGTGAGACTCTGTCTCAAAAAAAAAAAA
>CAUYSK010011402.1:0-19957 GCA_963575035.1 Avahi laniger | reverse complement strand
TTTGTCTCAAAATGTTTAAATACAACTATCAATGAAAAAAAAAATTTTGAGTCAACATTACTATGATTTAACATTTAGAGCGTGGACATGTGACTTGATTGCTGTAGCTACAATATGTCAAATATCCATCATCATGTGCTTGTGCATGATGTTAACCCTGATGGGGTGAAGGAATTAATATTCTTTCGGTGGGATTCAGGAGAGCATTTGTTTTATTTTCTACCGATTACCCACCATTGCTTTGAAACCCACCATCTGAAGGGGCAGAGAGGCAGGGTAGAAGACAGAAGAGGGGGCTACATTGTGCCTAAAGAATGTTTCTGTTTTGTAATTATTGTGTGCGTGTGTGTTTTGTTTGTTTAAGAGAATTGAAAACTTGAAAAAATGAGAATACAGGAAATGGCTCTCGTAATTTTTTTTTTTTTGCCCTGTTAACAGCGTGTTAATGCTCCACTGTCTTCGCTTCCAAGTTTTGTGTCCTCAGGCCTAAGCCCCAGCCACCCTATAAATCAATGCTTTGTTTGATTTTGTTCTTTGCTATTGTCATTTTAAAGGTGAATAACTCAGACATGCCAGACATCAAATTAAGCTCAAATTAAGCTCTCATTTAAATGTTTAGACACCTACTTTATATTCTAATCGATCCCAGCCACTGATGCATGTACTTTAGCTACTTCTGCTAAATAAGCATATTAATTTTCCACACCACGCCGTGAGAACTTAATAACCGACAGTTATCTGGAACTCCCTGTCTACTGTTTCACCTGCATGCAGCTTTCATTGATTTTGCAGCAAAATAGCAAGTGATCATTATGTAGCTTCTGAATTATAAAAAAATTCTGTGTGTTAAGTTGCCTTGTAAAGAGCATGTTGAATCAATGGGACGGCGTGCTTTTTGTGTTAGATGTTAGAGCAAAAGAAAGGCCTTATAGTGTTGGTACTGGAGCATTTTGAAGACAGATGTTTTCAAGAAATATGTAGGACTTAAAATTTAAATTTCAGAAAAAGAAATGATGCCAATTGGAAACTGTCATAATGAAGTTCTTCATCCAGCAGATGTTTAACAGTGTTATTTTGCCATTAATAACGTGTAAACTGTGAGTGATTTACAATAAATGATTATGAATTCGTTGGTTTTCTTGTCCAGATACTTACATTCTATTTAGAGAATGTTCTCTCACGAGTGCTTGACACTGTGATTGCCATATAACACATCTGATTAGGCCTTGGGCTAACAAGAGCCCCTAAGACCAGGCCTCTCCCATCCCATGTGTCTTCGGCATAACCAGGGGGAGGCCAGCAAGTTTAATTTGCAATGCAGAACACCCAGCAGTATTGTTCCCCGTTTCTCACTCTCCCACACTGTCGCTTGCACTGCTGCTAGCTGATAAACAGGAACCTCTACTCCTGCATGTCACTCAAAAGAGCATGAAGGACATCTTGCCCCCTCAGGCGCAGCAGGCCCCATCGGTGGTGACCAGAGGTCGGGGAGATGGACTCGTGTTCTCACGCAAGCCCTGCCTCCCTCAGCCTTGCCTCTGCACTCTTTACGTCTCTGCCCACCTTTTGCCCTAAAGCAGCTGTGCCCCTTAGCAGGCCTGCCGTCGAGTGGGATTCCAGCTATGGGTGGGTGCCAGACCAGATTTCATCCTATAAGGACGCTTCGGACACAACGGTGGCATTTTTCAGGTGCTTCATATTCCAGTTACATATTGCTAAGGCTTTGTGTGGAGTGTTGGTGGAGTGTAGTTACAGCCCAAAATGAGTCTATTGGCACAGCATCAAATGGCCATGTTGGGAATGTTTATCTCTGGACCTTTGGCTCCTAGAAGAACTAAACTCACTTGTCCATTAGTAGAAAAGATTACATTTGGAATCTCACAGAAGGAGGATATTCCCCAGCCAGTCCAAATAAATCCAGAACCTCACCCCTCCAAACCCAGGAGCCATCTTTTTATCTGCAACAGGGCCCGTTGATGACCCAGGATTAGGATGATTTGGAGCAAGAAGTGCACAAAAGGTCAGATCGCTGTGGTGCCTTCCCTGATAATGTTCCCTGCAGGTATCGGCAGCATCTAAAGGAATAAAGTAGCTTTGGGAGGCATTTCCAAGCCTGTCCAAGGTGGTCCCAGAGACATTGGCACATTTTTTTGAAAGGTTCCATTTAAGGTAAGGGAACGGTCTTTAATTCCTCAGGCCTGCAAAGCTAATTCGGAAGCACCCACCTGCATCTAGGTGAGGGGAGCCCTGGGGCAGCAGCTCCAGTAGTGCCTGTCCCACAGGTGCATGGCGGCTGCACGGAGCCAGCCTGGGATGCTGGCGCCAACTCAAGTCACCTCATGTCCCCAGCTCTGCTCCTGGCCAGCTGCGTGACAGTCTTTCTGGATTCACTTTTCTCATCTGAAAAGAAAGCGAGTTAAACCAAACTCCAAGGCCCCACTCGGCCCTAACATTCAGCAACAGCAGCAGAGACGAAGACGTGCCTGGCTTCTGACCTGAAACGCCTCTCAGGTTAGCACTCATCCTTTCTGGGACCCGGAGGTCAAAAACGATGGGGAAATGATTGAGTCTGAGTGGAAGAACAGACTGAGACCGAAAGGATAGCATGTTCCTGGTAAAAAAAAAAAAAAAAAAAAAGTTCATGTATTTCACTCATCCCCAAAATATAACATAGCAATAAAAATAAATCTAATCCACCATGAAAAAGTTTAATGGAAGTACTGCAAAAAGGTCTACGGCTTAACGGGGCAGCAGACATCGAACTGAAATCGGAGTCCTAGCATCTGAGTTTAACACATCTAACTTGCCGTGCTTCCCGGGACCTGTTTTTAGGCGGAACCCGATGAAAGCGCAGTTTGCTAACCTCCTGAGCCTCGGCGCCCCCATCCGCAAGGCGGGACCCCGGGCACTTGTGGGCACCGGATGCATCTGGAGGCCTCGTCACCGTGCGTGGTGATGGCGGAGCCACGGGAGACGCGCGCTGAGGGCGAGCGCCATGTCTCAGACCCCCGCCGGAAGCGGGCGTAGCGCAGAGAGACGCGGACCGGAAGTGAGGTGGGCCAGCTTCCGGCCCGGCCTCACTGCTAGCTACCCGGATGGCCCTAACGTCTCAGAGCTTCCGTTTCACCGTCTGCAAAGCAACGTGATGCGATTGGATTTCCTGTGCGGCGCTGCCGTTTTTGAAGACCCCCCCCAGCAGCAATGTGTCTCACACGGTCCCGTCTGTGACCCCAGGAACCCCTGGCGTCCTCACGCCTCCGTCCGAGGACGGGTCCGGCCCGCAGTGTCGTTCCCTCAGTCAGTTTACTTTTCTCCTCGTCAGGAGCTGGGATGGAAGATTGGCAGAGAGGAGAGAAGAGGTTGAAGCTCACGGATAAGAATGAGCTTTGGGAGGCCGAGGCGGGAGGATCGCTTGAGCTCAGGAATTCGAGACCAGCCTGAGCAAGAGCGAGACCCCGTCTCTACTAAAAAAAAATAGAAAGAAATTAATTGGACAACTAAAAAAATATATATATAGAAAAAATTAGCCGGGCATGGTGACACATGCCTGTAGTCCCAGCTACTTGGGAAGCCGAGGCAGGAGGATCGCTTGAGCCCAGGAGTCTGAGGTTGCTGTGAGCTAGGCTGACGCCACGGCACTCTAGCCCAGGCAACAGAGTGAGACTCTGTCTCAAAAAAAAAAACAAAACAAAGAATGAGCTTTGGGGATTATCTGGGAGGTTCATTTATTCATGTCACTCCTGTCTCCAGTTATGGGGGAGACCGAAAGCTTGTTGGATTCCCATGGCTGCTCATGTGAAAAACAAGGAAGGAAAGAAATATCCTAACCTTTATCATTCTTTTTTTTTTTTTTTAATTTCCCCATTTTTAGCTCAGGGTGTTAGTCAAAATCCTTTCCTTCCCCTTCCTCTACGTCAAGGATGTGCTGTAAATGAACTGGAAACTCCTTTCCCTGTTCCCTCTGCCGTGTGCCCACACCCCAGCCTGGGAACGTTCCTGACCTCCGCACGGGCAGCATCAGAAGCAAGGGGAGGGGGGCCTGGGCTCCGGGTGTCTGCGGGGCAGCCAGCCCCGCCGTCCGGCAGCTGCCCTGGGCTCTAGAGACACAGCCTTCCTCCCGTCCCTTCCCCCGCCCCCGGTGCCTCCACTGCCCATCTGGAAGAGCAGTCAGCCACGTCCTGCCCGTGACTTCCTCCGGGACTCACAGGGAAAATACCAGCTGACAGCAGCCTGGGCCAGCAAGGGCTGTGAAGGCTTTGCCCCGAGAAAGAGTCCCCTTCCTTACACGCCCTGACCTGCGTTTACCGTGGAAAAAAGATGACGTTGCCTTCAACCACCTGTGCAAATTGCTCACACCTGCGTATCTGCTAAATAGGCGTCCCCCTCCCCCTCACAGGTTTCACTCCTCTATGAAGCAACCTTTCGTGTTGTCGTTAAATCTCAGAGGTTGCTTTTCTGCTAGAAGCACTGGCAGAGCCAGAGACCCCTGTGCGTTGGCGGGCACAGTGTAAGGGAGCACCTTACCAGGTACATGTCGAGACCGTTGGTGCAGGATGAACTGAGCTGCCTGGAATATCCAGCGTCTCAAAGTGAGACTGAATGGAGCCGGTCCCTGCAAACAGGCCCGCACACCTGCTGCAGAGGAATCCGGAAGACCCACTTAAGTTCCTTCCTGGCCCTGCAGTTGCTACCCACGAATACAAGAACAGTCCTGTTAGAGCTAACTAAAGGGCACTTAGGTTTGTGGCATCATAAAGTGCTTATTTCAGACGTGCCAGCCAATGACCACATCTGTTTGCGCTGTTCTCTGCTGCCAGACTGAGCTGTTTGTAACACACGGGACTCAAACTCTTAGAGTCGGCTCGTTAGAATGTGCACACAGTTGCACCACAGCCGACCATGAGGAGAAGAGATCTCAAAGTGCATACTTTGGCCTGGATGATTTCAAATCACTGTTAAAAGTGAAACCCTCGATTTTGCCTTTATGTGGAGAATCTTTAAGCGATGATATGTTGGATGCTTTCACCACCTCTGAGTCCATTTAAAGCCTGGGAGTTGGGTCAGTCTTAAGACATTGGAGTGAACAGGCCATTTGATGTGGTTTTGTTTCTACCTTATGTGACTCTGGCCCACATCTTCACAACCCAGGAATATTTAGATTGTTACTTTGTTTTGTTCGTTGGAAAGGAAAAATATGCAAACCTCTGCTCCTGTATCTATAATGTAAGAGCAAGAGCCAATGATTGCTTAGATCTCTTCTTTGATCAAAAGCTGCAGGAACAGGCCAGGCACTGTGGCTCATGCCTGTAATCCTAGTGTGAGAGGAGATTAGGGGGCTGAAACCTGATGTGGGGCTTGAAGATTGGGTACAGGTGTTGTAAATAACCCTCAGGCAGAAGCTAACGTTAGGGGCTGATAACCGCAGGTAAGAACTGGCTTCATCCCGGCTTGTCAGCTATCTCTGTCACCTGTCTATGAACTTTACTAATTACAATATCATTTACATTGCGGTTTTAAAATTTCTCTGCCTTTGAAATTGCCATGACAGTTCCAAGACAGTTCATAGCATGAAAATGGAAGGGAACCCAATTCTAGAAATTACTAACCAAATTCCTAGTAAAAGCCAACCCCTTATCCTTGAATATTCCTCCCAGCAATTTAATAAGACTCCAAAAGACTGAAAACCACTTCCTCCTAGGGCAGCAGCTCTTTTCCCCGGCCTGCCCACTTTCCCCTCTGAGAGTGTACTTTTGCTTTCAATAAAAAAACTGTCAGTTTCTTGGCTTAGGTGGTGTGTCCTGAAATTCTTTTCCTGATGATCACCAAGAACTTGGAAAAACTTCTACTTGGAGGCTGCTAACACTAGCACTTTGGGAGGCCAAGGTAGGAGGCTCGAGGCCAGGAGTTTGAGACCAGTCTGGGCAACATAGCAAGACCCTTGTATCCACAAAAAGAAAAAAAATTACAGGAATCAATAGTAAACAAGCTTAGAAAATGCTAGATTCTGCTTTACTCAAGCAAAAGATATGGCCAGAAGCTATCCTAGCTTTGTATCTTTATAAAACAACAAAAAAGCGGGGGAGGGGTACGGAGGGAAGAGGCTCAAGACTAGAGCGTTGTTCAGCAAACTGGCCCTATGTTGAAGTCTGTGTAAACAGTAGAGAAAGGAAATATAGTCATGAAGCTGGTGGACAGTCATAGCGTGTCATTTTAATGGCCAGATATTTCTAAACAGTTTAGCTTTTGTGTCTTGCTTTGTATTGTTTTGTTCTTTTAAATTTCCATCTAAAACACGTCCATAGAATGGACATTGCTGTGTCCAGGAAATTGCAGCATTATAATACTTAGAAATAATAATAACTCACTTCAAAATAAGGTCAGTCACCATCACGTGCCGTAATGATTTGGCTGCCAAAGCACCCAGCTCCACGTTAGAATTCTAGAATTCAGCTGAGTGTGCACAAAGCTCAGATAATTAAAACCTCCCCAACAAACCTGTCTTGGTTAATCTGTTTGATACAATGCCGTTTGTTGTAACATTCAGTCTGTTGTTTTTCCATTTGCTTTAAATTCAGCACTGCCACATAAAAAGGAGGAAGACAAAACAGGACAGCTTGAAGAGGTGTAAAAATATAATTACTCTTTTGAAAGTGTGCATATTTATCTATTTTTTGCTAGCCCCCATCTCACTTGTCTTTCCAGCTCTAAATAGATGAATGCACCGGGATCGTGAATATACAGTACTTTCGGGTTACTTCTAATTGAGAAGAACATGCCTTATGGCAATTTCTATGCCACTGATTGTAGTGCATTTTAAAAATTTCTTTTGCCACTCTGGGAGGCCGAGGCGGGCGGATTGTTTGAGCTCAGGAGTTCGAGACCAGCCTGAATAAGAGCGAGATCCCATCTCTACCAAAAATAGAAGGAAATTAATTGGACGGCTAAAAATATATAGAAAAAAAAATTAGCCGGGCATGGTGGCGCATGCCTGTAGTCCCAGCTACTTGGGAGGCTGAGGCAGTAGGATTGCTTGAGCCCAGGAGTCTGAGGTTGCTGTGAGCTAGGCTGATGCGACGGCACTCACTCTAGCCAGGGCAACAAAGTGAGACTCTTGTCTCAAAAAAAAAAAAAAAATTTACTCTTTGTCCTATTTTTATCTTTATAGTATTTTAAGATACCAATTTTTTCCTTATAAAACATTTAACTGCATTTGTCAAGAAGAATTAGAAAATGAAATAGGACGTATCCTACAAAAACTTGCATTTAGACTGCAGGCATTTAGACCACCATGCCCGGCTTATATGTGGTTATTATGAGGATCTTCATTATGATAAATTGGTTTTACAAATGACTTTACAAACTACTACACACTAGATAGTTTTAGTTTTTCCTTAAGTTTCAGAGTCTCATAAAAAGAAACTTAAACCAGACAAACCACACATATTTTTCAGTGAAGGATTTTTTGGTTTATAAACATTGTTAACTTCATTTAGCACATGTTTATTCATTCTTTTAAGAACATTAAAATAAGATAATTATAGTATTTTAACAAAATGACATACGTAAGAAAGGACTCTTTGGGGTGCTTTTATAGCTACCTTTAGCAAGGTGAAAATGTCTTCAGAGATTTTCTGAAACAGGACAATGTGGGAAATGGCTAGTCTTTTTTACAAGTAAAAAAGATACCACTAGGAAAATACCTGGAGATAAAGATGAAAAAAGTAGATTTGAGACCAGATTGCACAAAAAACTCAAATATTAGGCATCCCTTAATATTTGACAGACAGCAAGAATCCATTTTTTTTTTAAGTAAGGTGATGTCTGCAAAAATATGAGTCCAGCCAGGGTACAGTGATGTAAACCTTGTAGTCCCAGCTACTTGGGAGGATGAGGTGGATCACTTCAGGCCAGGAGTTCGAGACCAGCATAGGCAATATAAATATAGCAAGACCCCATTTCTTAAAAAAAAAAAAAAAAAAAAAAGTCCAGAGTATGAAATAACTTTTAAAAAGGTCCACATAATCTTATACTATTTTAACAGAAATAAAGCATCCAGATCTAGCCTCATATCTAGAGCAGCTTACTCAGTATTCATCTTTGCATTTTAAATGGGAATTGCCGGTTTACAGTGGTCTAGAAGGAAGCACATGATGAAGGGAGGTTGAGAGATACTTCATATAAAGAATAATGAATTGTTCTGGAAATCACTTATTCCAGAACAAAAAAACTAGTGGAGATTTAATTGCTATGTTGAATATGAATGGCTTTTTATGTAGAAGTGACAAGCCACTCCCTGTCACAAGCAGTAGTCATACAGAGTTAAGATGATCACTTGTCATCGGTGCTGTACAGGGATGTTCTAGACATGTAAAGAAGGCTCCTGGTTTCAGTGGGAGGATGGACGAAATTACGTCTGTGATTCCTTCCAATTCTGCTTCAGTCAATGTACTACTAAGGGAAATTTCTAAAAAATACAGGTACATCCTTCACTAACAAAATCCCAAATCCAGCAGCCCTGAGTGACTCACTCTGCCTGCTTGGATTGACTGACTGTGGACTCCTGTTAGGTGAGAACAGGGGGAATTTAGGCTTAGGCTTTTTAGGCAATTAACTTAAAAGCAGCTCCATCCCTACTAGCTTTTAACTTGGTTAACATTTTACTGCTCATTCTTAAGAACAAAGATAAGCTTAAATATTTTATTTGAAATTCAGATTGCACTGCAGAAAGGTAAGTATAGCAAGCTTTAAAGTTTACAACATAAAACACGTTGAATTATCATTTATTTTTCTTTTTTCACTTTCTTTCTTCTGATTTCTCTGCCATTAATGGAGTAATTTAAGCCTTTTCTTGTATGTAATAATAAACTAAAAACCACAGGCCTTTAATATATGCAATATAATTTATGTTCATGAAATTTATAAAAATACTTTATCACAGGAGGTATTTTACTAGTGTTTAAAATTCAAATTTGTAATCTTTTCCCTTTTTTATCTGCTGCTGAAAAGAGGTTCCAGGTAATCCTCTCTTTGCTATGCTTACAAGGCCTAATTTTGTCATCAGTATATTTACCATTAATGAGCTATGTTCCTTGGTGTTCTTTACCTCTGTTCACAGTTTTCCACACTTTTTTCCTTTGGAATTAGTATCCCTGAAATAAATAGCATCTTAATTGCTGGCTTACACTATAAGTAACTGCATTACTAAAACTGTACCTGTTCAAAATGTATAATTTTGTAAGTTGTATAATTCCATTTGAAGCAATAATATACATTATATAAAGAGCTTTATAAAAATTAAAATATGCTTAAGAGTTACATAGGATTATACAGCATAAAAATTACCTATTTATTGTTCGAGTTACAATTAAAGCTGTCAGACAGTAACATTGAATAAAGTTCATCAACAAAATTGAATTGGAAGAAAAGCCAATGCTCTATCATTCTTTGAAATGGTTCTAGCAGAAATATTTTTAAATGTTAAATATTAGGAATTCATTTCTTTTTACTTATGAACATTCAAAAAAGTATATGAGGAAGATTTAAAACCAAAATTTCTATGATAACTTGAAAAGTTGCTTATGTATTTTGAT
Organism: Avahi laniger; assembly: GCA_963575035.1. Lineage (NCBI taxonomy): Eukaryota > Metazoa > Chordata > Mammalia > Primates > Indriidae > Avahi > Avahi laniger. The sequence goes on along the minus strand of CAUYSK010011402.1, from coordinate 10,367 downwards.
AAGGACATTTGCTTTTTATGACAACATTCATGCTTATATAGTCTATATGCTGCTTCATTTTATATATGAAAACCCACATTTATTTTATATTGCATGTTTAAGATACAAAACACTTCATTTACTTTTTATAGATGTATAACTTGATAATCATTTTGAAAATGTAAGTATATTTTAATCCCTTTAATGTTATGAAACTTATTCATAAGTGTTGGAATTTTTTCCACAGGAAAGCTAATTTTTATCATTTCCCGACTTAGTTGTTACAAATTGAATATTAGCTTATAATTTGGGGAGGAATTGATGCATGATTGATTTACATTCAATGTTTGGGTTATTAAATATTTGAATAACAGTTGAAATAAAAATAATAAATGATTTTTTTTAATTAATGAGTTTTAGAGAAGAGCTTCCACATTTAAATAGTTCAAAATGTGAACTCTCTACACCTGTTGGGATATGGGACTTTATAAATAGATCTTGAACAGAGAGAAGAGGGTTAGATTTCAGAGCTCCTATGTAAGTAAAGTTGATAAATGTTTAGTAAACAGTGAGAATAAGGGAAGAGGAAGGGTTGGAGGCAATAGTAATAGTAATTATTCTTTACAGAGTGTTATATGGTTTACAGTGCTTTGGACTGTAAAATATCTCCCTTGAGTATTAATGAGTGATTAATGGCAATGCCATTAATCAATACTAGGGAATTTAGGAAGTAAAGAAGGTAAGAGCATGGAGGAACAGGTAATAAGCACAAATCTGAATTCAGATGTGATTTATGTTGCCAAGAGTATAGATAGTTCATAGAAACATGGTCAAAATTCAACTTCAAGGAGAATGTGTTGAGCACCTGCCATGTGCAAGATGAGTAATAATCCAGACTTTGTTAATGCACCCATCAAGAAATTTTTGGGTATGTTAATTTGTTTATAAACAGTCTACTCTTATGCTGTTATATTATTTACATTATAAAGCATACCCCAAAGAAATGTAAAATGAATAAAAGTTTTAATATTTTCTTTCCACCTTCCTGCTTTAGAAGCTATCAAGATACAGAAAGCAGTCTAGTGAAACACAGAATGGGTTCATTTGGGGCAAGGTGTGACAGACACCTCTCTGGAGGGCAGACGTGGGAGGCTCATTGAAGGCTCCAAGTGCTATGTGTGTTTCCTCCTTCCCCCTTCTCTGTTTCAGGCCCCCAGTGAGCAGGGCCCCGCCACACCCAGAGAAACTCCAGACAAACAATGTCGGCAAGAAAAAGAGACCCATAGAGGTGAGGAGGCCCCACTCTGCAGTGCTACTAAAATGTATCCAAAGTTCCTTTTTATAAAACACTCAAGTGTTGTCATTAATTTTCATGAAGTTAAGTGTATTGAATAATCTTTATTGTCAGATGATAAAAATTGATTGCTTAACTCTTACCCAAGTTTGAGTTTTGGATTGATATATTCTGTTTTTCTTAAATTTTTTTTAATTAGTCTCTCTTTTACTTTTCCATGAATAAGACCCTGAATTGACGTATTTCAGAGGACTTCTCCCTTCCATGTACTAACCGGGCCCATCCCTGCTTAGCTTCCTGATTAGCTTCCAAGATCAGACAAGATCAGGCGCATTTAGGGTGGTATGGCCATAGGCAGACTTCTAAACATAAATATATATGAATAACCTATTACTTACAGACGCACAGACACTTTGGCATTATCTTATAAATTTAAACCACTAAGTAGTGTTTAAATTTATACAGTAAAGATTAAATACTTATACCAAATTGGGAACTTTGACCTCATACGATGTATTCACTGTATAGGATTCATTAGACTGTTTCTCCTCCTGTCTCTGCTTCCAGTCAAAGAAACCTTCTGCAATACTTGAGGAAGAAGGAAGGTTCTCCAGGCATTTTATATTTCCAGTATCAGCAGCAAACAAGCAAACTGTGCTAAATCAGGCATAAACAAGGTGTAAAGCTGTGGGAGAGTGATTTTTGTAGCTCCCTCCCCTACCCAGCCCTGCAAGGTCAATGCAAACGGACACTTGCATTGCAGAGTTATGTGCCAGAACTTTAGCATGAGTTGTCAGAGACAGTATATGTAGTTTTTGTCCAACAATACAGAATGTACTGTTTAGATTCTTCAAAGTATATGACTTGGACATAATTTATCTTGAGTTATATATCCAAATCAGATATTTTGACTAACACAAATTGAAAAATTCTTCTTTTGGACACAAGAAGGATAGTTGTCCCTCAGTGTCAGTGGGGAGTTGGTTCCAGGATCCCCTTGTGGGGTACCAGAATCCTCAGATGCTCATCTCTTATATAAAATGGCATAGTATTTGCATATGACCTATGCACATCCTCCTGTATACTTTAAATCCTCACTAGATTACTTATAATACTTAATACAATGTAAATTTTATGTAAATATTCATTACACTGTATTAGTTTTTTATTTGTATTTATTTATTTTTTTTGCATTGGTGGCCGGGGGGTGGGAGAGGGTTCCAGTGAGGACTGGAAAACCTGCTAGACAAATTTTAAAAGAGTTGTAACACTATTTTTTGTTTTGATTTTTTATTGTTTTTTTCCCCAAATATTTTTATCCATGATTGATTGAATCCTCAGACATGGAGGACCAACTGTATCTCAGTTTTTAAACACGTGCAATCTTAATAAATAAGATTTTTGGAATCAGATTATCTTGTGATTCCATTTTTCTTTTTGCAACTTTATATAGAAAAGTAGAATGTATATTTCAGCTGCCCCAAATAAGTTACGTAGAGACGTATGTCTGGCTTAATTTTGTGTTTGAAGTTTGTAAAACATTAAAAATACATCCTCCATTTTGACTGAAGACACTAGTACTGCGTATACAACAAAATCATGGTGAATGTATAGACATGAGAAAGAGTATAATTTTTTAAACGTAGTTATTAAAACTACCCAAGCAGCCAATTTTATTAATATTGCATTACAAATAGTCTAAATTTAACACTATGATGTTTTTACAGAAAGCCAATATTTGAACAACCTTCCATCATTTGAATTGTATTTTATAAGATAAAAGGTTTTGATTGCTAAACTGGTGTTATTTATATCAAAAAGCTTTCAAAAAGAGCAAAATAACTGTTAAGACATAGGGTTTTGTTCATTTTCTCAGTAGACAGTAGACATTCTAGTGATTTTTGGAAGTATGGTAATCCTGCAAACATTTAAACTCCAATTGTTGGGAATCCTTTATTTATGATAATCACACCCAAAATAGGCAAGTGAAAAAATCAGTTCTTATCCTTTCATTAACACTGAGGGAAAAAGACAGAGCTACTGTCCAACTACAATATAATAAATCCAGAAACACAATAAACCTACTCTAAATGTTTCAGTTCTTATAACTGCAATATTAATCCAACAGGTATTTTGAGGGTTCCTTTGCTGTCTCACTAAATGTTTGACAGTTAACCAAAAAAGCACCAAGAACTTTATGTTAGTACTACCATGGACAGAATCAAAGTGTTTACTTATATAATCTTGCTTCAAGCATTAAAATTCCCTATGTGCGATATCTGTCAGTGTTGGGAGGGGAAAAAAATAGCCCTATATGGTAAGTAATAAAACACTGTTATAATTTAGGCAAAAACTAAATGTTGCCGTTTCATGTAAGACAAAAAATGATTACTGAAAAAATAAACTTCATAAATTTAGTTATCACATTCACTCTAAAGTCCAGTTTTCTCATTGAACACATATATTGAGTGAAACATTTCATCAGTTTTTGTCTACTAGCTTTTGTAGGTCCCAAATAAAAACATTTGTTAACATGACTCAGCATAAATATCTTCACCTTTTCAGTCTAAAATGTACTCCCAAGCAAATTGTTTTAAGACTATATAGAGGAAGAATATAATTGTATAATGATTTATTATTATTATTATAGGACCTTGTGTTGGAGCTTGTTTTTGGTTATCGAGGCAGAGATTGTAGGAATAATGTTCACTATTTGAATGATGGTGATGATATAATTTATCACACTGCATCCATTGGAATTCTACACAATGTTGCTACAGGTAGGAAACCCTGGTTCTCCACCCCCGGCTTTCTAAATTTAGAAATTTTTATCTAACAGCTTAAAATTTTTTGTTAAAACTATAAATAATAATTAAAATATGTAAGAGAACAGTCCAGAATAAAAATGTTTCATATTTAAGAACTTTCTAGTAATATTTCCAGTGACCAAATTTCAGTCCTAAGAGAATATAATGCAACAGAAAAGGATTTCAGGTCTCTGTGCCCATAGGTCTCTATTAGAAGTGAAGGTTGACTATATATTAAAACCATGTTTTATAATTAAACATTTGTAACTTTAATTCTGTTTCCCCATAACCTCATAATGTGAATGGATGGTTGTCTCTAATAGTGATTGAAAGTAACATGTAGGGTGAGTGATTGTTGGGGTCAGGGGGTGTTCTTAATAAGGCCTTAATAAGGAAGAAAGTTAAGAAAGCTGCTTGTCTGTGGCTCTACTGATGATACCTTGTTTGATCCAAGAAGGTGAGAAAATATTTCTTGATGTTTATTTAATTGACTGGACTGTTGAAGAGCAAATAAAAGTTCTCTTAGCATCATTCAGTGACCAGCATGATGATCCTACTGTTAGGTAGGATTAGGTATTAAGTATTTAATTTTGAATTGTTGTATTACATATTATTGCAAACTCCATAAAGTGAAAGTTGGAAGTGAAAATAGAGGTTATCTATTCCAAACATTTCTGGCTTTTCCTCCGGTAGCTTCACTGTGAATGGGTAGAGTGGATTGATTATGTGAATTATAATCCCCCACCTCTGGTCAGTATTAATCATTAATATAATCTTTCTATTTTGCTTTTCTAAAGAAAAGGATTCACCAGGATACACAGAAATCAGTGGCAATTTTCTTTTCGTTTCATTTCTTTTTTTTTTTTTGAAACAGAGTCTCACTCCATTGCCCTGAGTAGAGTGCCATGGCGTCAGCTTAGCAATTCTCCTGTCTCAGCCTCCTGAGTAGCTGGAACCACAGGCGCACACCACGACGCCCAGCTAATTTTTATATTTTTAGTAGAAACGGTCTCACTCAGGCTGGTCTTGACCTCCTGAGCTCAAGCAATCCTCCCGCCTTGGCCTCCCAGAGTGCTAGGATTACAGGTGTGAACCACGGCATCTGGCCAGCTGCAATTTTCCATTTAATAGTTTGGGTCATTTTAAAAGTACTACTTAAAGAGAAAATCCTTTTTAATTGAGGCTTCACATATCCTTCGGACAGAATGGGGAAGAGTAAGATAAGACAAGCAAGAAAGGAATGTATGTGTAAATAAACTCTCACATTTATACTCGTAATTTTATTTTTAATTTTCTGATTTGTAATTAATCACTTTCTAATGGAGGGATATTGAGAGAGAGGATAGCATAGAGAATAAGTACCTGCTCCAGTTCTGATTATTTAGTCTCTCACCAGTTTGGGGATACATCGCTATGTTCATAGTCTAGGAAGTCCATATCTATTAGCTAATCTTCTACCGATTTAGCTAACAGCACATATAATTACTTGTTTGTTCCTTGAACTGAGCTCTCAGCCCTGGAAAATAAGAAGTACATTTATTTCACTTTGAAAAGAAGTTTTAAAGCAATTATTAGCTCTGTTAAACATAATCGTTGAAATTTTTTGTTTTTATTTTGCTTTTTGAAGGATTCTCTATAATCTTGGATCCAACCTACTGCTCTGACCTCATTTTCCACGTCTTCATTTTACTTCATTTTACCTTTATTACTTCCTGCATGGACTACTGTCATAGACTTACAAGGTCTCTTCACTGTCACTACTGCTAGATGAATCACATTATTCTTTGATCAAAAAAGTTCAGTGCTTCCCCTACTGACTACAGATTAAATATAAAAGTAAATATGGCCCAATTTATTAAATAGAAACCACTGGTTTCTGCGTGACCCTGGTGAATCCTTTAGAAAACCAAAACAGAAAGATCATAGGCTGGCATTCAAAATCCTCCATAATTCTAGTCCCAACTTGTCTTTCCAACGATATTACTCAGTTTTCTTTTTCATGACCTTACATTACAGCCAAATGAGCCATTTATGTGCATACCCAACACTTTCCTGCCTCTGTGTCTTTGCCTAGTGTTCCTCTACCTGGAGCGCCCTTCCCCACCCACCTTCACATTTACAAAATCTATCCAGGTCAGCCCAGGAATGCTGTAGTCCCATGATGAGAATAATCTTTTCTGCTCTGAATCCTCATGGCATTTTGATGCCTAACTCTCTTGTGACACTTGGTATTATATGGTTTATTCCTTTTAGGGCTCTATACCTTGAAAGACTTCTGACTCATTTCTCTATCCTTATGGTGATGTACACATAGTGATCAAAAATATGTATTGAATAATCTAATAAAGAGTAGTTTATTGCTCTGGATAAGTGCATTTGTCTGTTACATCTTAAGGTTTTAAGTTAATTCTTGAGTTCTTTTTTGTAGGTTCTCAGAGTTTTTATCAGGAACATAATGATGATATTCTGTGCCTCACTGTGAATCAGCACCCCAAATTTATCAACATAGTGGCAACTGGCCAAGTAGGTATGTTTCTATGTTTTAAGAAGAAACAATTTCAAGCATTTGCTTTGTTCAAATAAATTAAGTATCCTAGGAAAAAATTAAAATATATTCATGGATTGTTCAAAATCTATGTGTATATAAAGCACACACCCAACTATACCGTATTATTTCTTCCAAGTACCTTTCTCTCATTCACTTTGATTATCTGAATTGGTTCACACAATTTGAATTTAAAATAAACTATTGTATGATGGTTGAAATAGTTGGACTTAGTCCTTTCGCAGGAATTTCTGTTCAGCAAAAAGGTTTAATTCAGTAACATCTAAAGCAGGAAAGGATTTGAAGAGGAAACGGTAAATAAGGGGAGCCACGAAGTGACTGGACCCGGAGGGGCGGGACCTGCTTCCACAGAGGTCAGGCTAGAAAGAAGGGAGGACCCACGTTTGCTTCATCCCTTCTGCCCTTTTCTTTTCTTTGGTGTTGATTTAATTTCACCAACAGTTTTAAACTATTTTGAAATACCCCTGTCTTCTTTTATCTCTGTGAAAAACAAAGGCTATAACTTCACAAAGCAAACTAATGAGAGGATAGCAGGTTTTATTTAGGACGTATCTGCCAACCCATGATCACGATGAATACGGCATAATAGATTTGGTCAGTCACATCTTCACAACTCTGGTATAGTTTGTAAAAATTATTAAAATCAGTGTGTTTGTTGGATCTCAGTGGGCCTTGATTGCTCAGCTAGCTTTCCAGGTGTCTTTTCTTTCGTCTTGACTAAGATAATTTATGCTTTTAATATCTTCATTTTTCACGCAAGTACTCAACTGATCAGTTGGGAACTTGTTCTGTGGGGAGTCTGGTTCTACAGCTATACCATATAGACCCTCATATTTTTCTTTTCTGTGCAGTTTTCTACTTTTAAAAGTTAATTATTATTTCACTGATTATATAGAAAATATTCCAATCTTTAAATATATAGGTCTAGCCTCTGTTCCCACTAAGTTTATTGAAACTGAAGTCCTGTTTTCACTCTGCACAAGGAATGAGGCCCATCTGCTGGAGGAATGAGAGACCATGTAGCTCAGTGCCTCTTGGCACATAGTTATTATTTAGTTAATTTTTTTGAGTAAATTCATTTATTGAAGGAACTTACTGAACACCTGCCATGTGCAAGGTATTGTTTCTAGTTGCTGGAGGTACAAGCAGCTTACAAAAAGACAAGATCCCTGTATTAATGGAATTTACATTCTGCAAATAGAATTCTAGAAGGTATGGTTCTTTTATTTCCCAACTTTTTATCTTCTCCTCTTTGCTCTCCCTCTGTTAAGCAACTTTATTTATTATATTAATATAACCTTCCAGAAACTAGATAACAAAAATGCTTTACTGATGACTAATTAAGATAGACTCAAGGGAAGACCAAAGAGTGAGGGAGGGACATTCTTTTTTCTCTTCTGAACATAATGAGAATTGTGTTGGTAGTTACTTTACTGTCAACCTTAATACCCACAAAGCACAAAACACTGTTTTAAAATTTTATTATTATTTTTGTTAAAAATAATATAGATCATAGAGGAACTGAAATATTCGATATTGTGGTATTTTAGCTAGTTACATCCAAACTTATCTTTTTTTGTAGCTAGAATCTTAGAATCTCAAGGTCCAAACATACCATTTTATCCTGTCCATCATTATGTACTTGAACCTCACCACCACTTAGTGCCTAATGAAGTAACCTAACTTCTTCCTATGAAGCTCAGTCATAAAGTGGTTCTTCACATGGAGCAGAAATCTGTCTGTGCTTGCTACTCATTGGTTCTCATTCTTGGGGTACCTAGAACATCTAATCATTCATTCCCATGACATTATCTTCTAGTTTTAGAAACGACTATCTAGCAGGACATCCTGGTACATGACTGTAGTCCCAGTTACTCAGGAGGCTAAGGCAAGAGGATCACTTGAACCCAGGAGTTTGAGGTTGCAGTGAGCTATGATGATGCCACTGCACTCTACCTGGGGCAACAGAGCAAGACTGTCTCAAAAAAAAAAAAAAAAGGAAACAACTATCATATTTTCCCTGAGTTATATCTAGTTCTTCTTTTTTGGAAGGCTCACCTTGGACATTCTCCAACTATGTTCCATGGAACAAGGTGTACATGAGAGCACAGGGATTTGCTTTACATCAGGGTGCCTACCCCTCCAGTGGCCATGCTTTGGGTATCTGAAATTCCAGAATTTTTTACCAAATGGTCCTGAACCTACTTTGGGGCCTGAATGAGGCTTTTCTCTGAGTCTGTACTCCCAATAGCAGACTATACAACCAATGTGTGTACCCTTGAGGGATGGCCAAGGGATAGCTGTTCAATGGGTGGGGATGGATGGAGTTTTGATGTGCAAGCTGGAGTAACCACATGTCTTACTCAGTTCGAGTTGCTGTAACAAATACCATAGACTGGGTGGCTTAAACAACAGAAATTTATTTCTCACAGTTCTGGAGGCTAAAAGTCTGACATCAGGAAGCTAATGTGGCTGGGTTGTGGTGAGGGCCCTCTCCCTGCTTTGCAGATGGCCATCTTCTCACTATATTCTCACAGGATAGAGAAAAATAGTATCTTTCCTCTGTTTCTTCTTCTATGGATGCTAATCTCAATGTGAGGGCTCCACCCTCATGACCTAATGAACTCCTAATACCATTCCAAAATATAAATCTGGAAGGGAATACAAACATTCAATCTATAGCATCACACATGAGTTTCCATGGCTCCTTGTGGTGTGGAATGGAGCTGGGAGTGGGCAAGGAATGGGACAGGTTGTCTCATGCTTCCCAAAATTCCAGGGAGTTCTAAATTTTTACCAGGCTTTCTACATCATTATAGGGGCATACTCATCAAGATAAGAGGATAGAACATATTTCATTTGATAATTTTTATCTTGATTGATAACTTTAAAATATTTAGACCAATAGCGTTTAAGCTGTCATTTGTACTCTTGTCCCAGACTCTATAGATATTCAGGCATAAGCCTGATCTCCAAACCAAACACTCCCTGTCTTTCAACCATTCTTCATGTGGCATAGTTTCAAGTCTTCTCACCATTTGGTTGTATCAGTGTGCTCAGAACTGAAAACAGCATTTCCTGTGTGGTCAGCTCAGCAAAGTCAAGTACTTTATTCTCTTTTCTCTCATGTTCCAGGTCAGGACAATATGGGCCTATGATACCCATATGTGCTTGAAATCATTATTTCTTATGAACATAAGGCTCTACCAAAGCCTTATGTCTTTGTTAAAAAATACAATTGCGGCCGGACGCGGTGGCTCACGCCTGTAATCCTAGCAGTCTGGGAGGCCGAGGCGGGTGGATCGCTCAAGGTCAGGGGTTCGAGACCAGCCTGAGCAAAAGCGAGACCCCGTCTCTACTAAAAAATAGAAAGAAATTATCTGGACAACTAAAAATATATATATAAAAAATTAGCCGGGCATGGTGGCACATGCCTGTAGTCCCAGCTACTCGGGAGGCTGAGGCAGAAGGATTGCTTGAGCCTAGGAGTTTGAGGTTGCTGTGAGCTAGGCCGACGCCACCGCTCTCACTCTAGCCAGGGCAACAAAGTGAGACTCTGTCTCAAAAAAAAAAAAAAATACAATCGCCTATCTTCAATGGATTCCTAAATTTTTGCTCCTTTCTTTCTTGCTCTAAAGACTGTCACTTTTAAAAGTTTGGTTCATAGATATTTCCACCACAAATATAATGAGCATAGGCTTTCACATTTTCTTTCTTGGAA
>CAUYSK010011401.1:0-18457 GCA_963575035.1 Avahi laniger | reverse complement strand
AGCAGTTGTCACAATAGCTATACATGGCGAAGGGGACACTATGGGTACGATACGATATGGTTCTGGACAGTGTCAGGGGAAAAGACACAAACATCCTTAGGATTAACAGAAAAGTAAGCCAAGATGTTTGCTGTATCCACTCGTTTACAGTACCATGGTACCTCGGTGTCTGTGGGGCATTGGCTGGGACCCCCGGGGAGGCCAAAATCCTCAGATGGTCACCTCCCTGCTATGAAATGGCATAGTATTTTAATGCAACCTACGTGCTTCCTCCCATATATTTTATATCGTCTCCAGATTACTTATAACACCTAGGGCAATGTAAATGCTATGTAAATAGTCGTGCTGTATTATTAAAAATTTGTATTATTTGTATTGTTTCATTTCTAATCTTTTGGATCCAAAGTTGGCTGAATCCTGGGAGGCGGGACTTGGGGTACAGAGGGCTGACTGTATTATTTCCAATGAACAAAGTGCCGGTATAACCACAGCTACACTGCGCCAAGCGGGCAGCACGGGTCATCGTCGCTCACAGACAAACGTGCCCCAGCCCCTGCTCAGCGCCCGGCTCCAGGATGTGTGCTTTGGTACACGTGGCCCACGGGGACTGTTTCCTGCAGGATAACAGTCCTCAGGGGGCTCACAGTCTGGGGGGCAGGGAGCCGTAGTGAAGATAACGACGGAAGTCGCCATGAGAGCCATGGCTGGCCTGAGCCAGGGGAGGTGTGGAAAGCAGAGGAGGGCCCCGTAGTCCAGGTGGTTGGGAACGACTTCTCCCCGGGCCTGCTATGTTACATAATGTTATCATGCCCACTTGCAGATGAGGTAACTGAGGTTCAGAGAGGTTCAGCAACTCACTCAAGGCCACACAGCTCCGCAGTGATGGGGACCATTTCTCACTTAGGTCTGTTAAAATGCAAAGTCTCTGCACTATTCGCTACACCAATCTCTCACTCTCTCTCCATGTTGTCACCTGTTTTAATTCACATCCACCATCATATACTTACCTGTGGCTCTCCTTACCTTCAAATTCTTATAACCTGCTAAATACAGTATAGATTTCGTTTTAGCACATCAGGCCCTTTACTGGGAAAACAATGTAAATTTCCCTTGGCCACGCACGATTGCCCAGCCCAGAACTGAACATTTATTTTGACTTTGTATTCCACCCAAAGGCTGGATAAAGGAAATGGATCACTGCGATTCAGAGTTTTAACTTAGCTGTATCACCCAATCCCAACCACAATTTTACATGTAATCAATATCCAACCAGAAACTCTAAAACCAGTGCTTCCCTATGAAAAGTATTCACAAAATATTTTATTAAATGCCAAAAAGTTCCAGGTAAGAGACGCTGTCCCTCTGACAGGCAACTGTTGAAATTCTCCTCCTAAAAATATAGAAATCCCTTCTCTTTATCCTTTTTCTCCCTTGCTGGGACCCCAAGAGCCTCAGCCAAGCAAGTCCATTCACTATTCCTTTTTGCAAACACAGACTCACAAAAGAACCCTCACACACACGCGCGCGCGCGCGCGCACACACACACATTCATTATACCCAATAGGGGTGTGTTAATATAGGGAAATTGTATTGGAAATGCAAATGGAAATCTGTGACTAATCATAAAACCAAATTTTGGATGGCACAGAGGTCTGCTGCCCCGGATGGGCTGCACTCCAGCAAAGTGGACAAGCAAAGATGCTTTCCTTCTGTAAATATTCAACACTGCAAGCTTGGATGGTTATTTGATTAAAATAAAAAGGTCTACCTAATTGCACACTAATGAAGGAGTCACAGAGCCTACTGAACGCACGTCTATTCCTATGCCACGTCAGGACCCATCTCTCTCACACGTCCTAGAAAGAGTTTCTCTGACTGTTTCAATACCGGACATGTAGTTTTCCTTGAAAATGCTTCAGTCATTCTGTCTCCTATTGTGGGGTGGGTGGGAGGGAGGTGATGCCAAGGAAACAAGTTCTTTCTGAACCTGTTGAACACTGATTCCTGCCCGATTACATCCCGATGCCTGACAGTGCCCACAGCAAGTTTCGGGATGGGATTTCTCCCCTTAAAAATGGCCATCCCCAACTAGGGAAGGAGAAATACGACACACGCAGATTGTACCACCGCCATTCTCACTCTGAATGAAGAGAGAAGGGCGTCGGAGGACAGCAGGTGTTCTCTCAGAAAGCAGCGTTCCCCGCTGGTCAAACAGAAGGATTCTAGTCCCAAAACACTAACGCACACCTGCCCCGTTCCAGGGAGACTCTGTCTCTCGCTGTCTCTCTCCCACCCCCCTTCTCCATCCTTCTCTCGCTCGCGCTCTCCCCCTGACTCCCGGGCTCATTCTCTCTCTGTCTCCCTCTCTCGGGCTCTCTCACGCGCTTTCTTCCTCCGGAGCCGGTTCCCGCCGTCCAGACGCCAGCGCGCTGCCTTCTTTCCTCTATCCCGGGACGCAGCGCAGCCCGCTCGGAACTGAAGGGTTAAGACCACGGAGAGGAGCCCTCCTCCTCCGGCCGGCTAGAGAGGCTACACCGGGGAAGGCGGTACCGGCCCGGGGTGTGTGGGGGGGTGCGGGGGTGGGGCGGTTGCTGTTTGACGTCACAGGGATGGGACGCCTGAGAGAAACTTGACCTTCGATTGGCTGCCGGGGGCCGCAGAGCATGCCGGGAGGGAGAGGGGATGGGGTTTCTCTGCTGGGGCGGCCGGTTGAGTTGTGGTCACCACGCTGCCTTGCTCTGCTCCGCGGAGACGTGGTGTCAGGGCCGGCGCTCCCGGCAGTGCCCTGGGGCGTCCCCGGCGCGGTCCTCCCGTCCTGGACGCGACGAATGCTTCCTGAGGCCGTGGGAAGAAATTCCGGGCAGCGGAGATGACTTCACAGGCGAGGCGCGTGGGAGCTGGCTGGAGGGATGGAGGAGGCCGACTTCTCTGGTGATTGGCTGGGAGTTCTTGTGTACAGTGTACAGGTGAGAAGTGGCACCAGCTCTTTGAATTAGTTTGTTTACTAATTGTGCGTCGGCGGTAATTGTCTGTAGATGGAGTGTTTGTCTGGCTTACACTCGAAAGGAAAGACAGAAAGCAAACAAGTCAGGAAGTTGGATTTGTTCAGCTTACTGCCCTTAGGGAGAGCGCACCTGTCTGGAGATCAGTGTCTGGGCGGGGAGCTTTTGCCTTTACTTTCATAGGGAGAGGTAAACAAGCGTTAGTGGGGTGGCTTACGGAGGAGGGTGTTTTTGTAACCTGGGGAAGTCTCAGTCAGCAGAACAGGGAATGTTTATCCCTGTGGTAGCTACTTCCAGGAGGGCAGACTTCCCATCTCCCTGGCGAATCATTCATGAGACAAAGAACAAGGACTGGGAGGATCTGTCATCCTCGAGTCTGGTGGGAGTCCTGGCCTAGAGTGGCCACACAGCAACCCTTATCTAAGTCACATGAAAAGAGTGGTCCTTTGTGGGCAGCCCTTTTCCAGAACAGGAAAGCATGCAGAGATTTACGTGCTGTGACTTATTTCAGGAATCAGGTGAAGGCCCCGCTGTCACCAGGTCAAAATAAGCAAGGCATCTTTCCTGCCTGTCCAAGCAGATACACGAATTAGTAGAGATTGTCTTTTTTCCCTGGAAGTAGCTGACCTGTGAAAACCATTTTATAATTTTTAAAACTTAATATTTTTGTGGTCTAAATGAAGGCAGCAGAAATGAATGACTGTCCCAGTTATTAACATCATCCTCATTTTACAAGTGAAGCAGCTGAGTCAGAGAGAGGATAAGTAACCTGCCCAAAGTCACACAAGGAATAAATGGTGGAGGCTTGATTCAAATCCAGGTGTCTGCGGCTTGAGCACCTCTCTGCTATGCAGCCATCCACCTATCATTTCCAGACCTACATAGCCAGCTCAGGCCTCTCTCTGAAACTACAGACATGCTGAGCCAACTGACACCCCAAAGGCAGATTGCACTCAAAGGGTCCCAGACATCTCCCTGGGCAGCAGAGCTGACTTCACAGAAAGGAGTGTTAGAGATCCAGGGTCCCAAAGGCCCTAGCCCACCCTCTGGAGGGAGAGATGGGCTACAAGAGGAAGATTAGCATGTTTGAGGGGTTGGGGTTATCTCTGAGACGGACTGATGGACTATTACACTGCACACATGTGATAATACACACTTGTTACTTTGAATTTATTTATTTACCTATTTTTTTTTTTTTAGCATTGGCAGTACCTGTCCAATGGTTACAATACCCAAAACAGATATGTAAAACCAACCGATACATGGATAGAGATTCCTGTTTTACCTGGGAGGACCTGACAAGAAAACGCCAGTCTGCTATATAAAAAGACAACATTCTCCTATACCAAAAGAATGCAGCAAATTAGTCATTATTCCTAATTATTATTATCATCATTCTCCTGTTACAGATGAGGCTTCTTAGGCACAGAGAGGTTAGGTCAGCTCCCGAGAGTCACTCAGGTTTCAAGTGCTTGAGTCCCAGAGCACCTAATACTCGACATGTCCCAAGCTGAACCCATCCACCCCCACTCTCTGGACACCTGCCCCTCCTCAGTGGTGCCTAACACAGCGAAAAGCAGCACCTTCTACCCAGCAGCTTAGGCCAGGGATCGTTAAAGCCATCGTGATTGCTGCCTTTCTCTCACCACCCCACCATCACTAAGTCTGGCCACTTTGACCTCCCACGTCTAAGTAAGGTCTTTACACTTCTCTCCATTACAACAGGAAGTTCCCTAGTCCAGTCACACTCATCTCTGTCCTTGTCGACCACCAGGGCCATAACAGCTGGTCTTCCCACTGCCAGCCTTGTCCCCTTCCCACGCATCCTGCGTCCCAGTGCCTGAGGGACCTTTCATAACTCCTTGTGATGTCGTATTACCCCTGCTCAAGCTCTGCAGGGGCTGCTTGTTGCCGTTAGGATAACGTCCGGCCTCCTGGACTAGGCACATCTGGCCCAGCCTACTTCAAAACGCCTCACCTGGAGCAGACGCCTGCTGCTGCACCCCGCACTTAATGTTCCAGACAATCTCAACCTTTCTGTTCATCAGATGCCCACCCATGCCCTCTCTTTCCCTCTGTCTCTCTGCTGTCTACAGCCTTACACCTGCTGTCCCTTCTGTCTGGCTTGCACTTCCTCCTTCCTCCTCTGCCTGATTCCTGCTTACCTTCAGCCCTAAGGTTAAGGAGAGCCATTTCTATTTTACCTCGGGAGTACCTGGATAAAAAAGCACACTTACTGGTTCGATATTGTTACTGACAAGCACGTGTTGGAGATTCCTTTTAAATCCCCAAATGGACCAATGAATGGGAAATACAATCTGAGGACAGGGTTTTCTGGGACCCTGGCATGCTTGCCTCCTCACTGAGGTGTCCCTAACACATGGCACAATGTGAATGACTCTTCCTGGAGCCTGGCTAGCGAGGACTTAGTGTGTGCTGCGCATGTTTGGGTTTTATTTCCCAAAGACCTGGAGAGGTAAGTGTCAAACCCTCCATTTACAGACAAGGACCCAAACTGAAAGAGGTTAGGTCACCGATGCTGAAAAGGCTGCATCTGGGAATCACACCCTGGTTCTGTCTGACTCCAAAGCCAGGCCTCTGTCCTCTCCACTCACACACTTTCCACGACAGACTTTGCTTAAGTCCCCCTTGACGGGATGCAGATACCGTCCCGTGATGGGATAGCGTCTTTCCAGCACCGTGTCCACCTGTGAAATGCAGAACAAAGACACCTTGAAAGGCCCTAAGATGCTGCATGTCTTCCATCTGAGGAGCTGCCCTGGAGTCCCCGTGGTGTGAAAGGCTTGCCTCGGAGCTTGCAGCTGAGCAGGACTTTCACTTCTAGGGCTCCCCTGGGGGAGGCACTTTGCCATATGAGACAGACTTTTGCAGTCTACCCCCACCCCCACATTATGTCTCCATTGGCCTCGCTCTGTTTAACAGATAAGAGTATGAAGGGAAACAGCCAGAGGGAGTGCTTTTAGTGGCTGCCACACAGCTCTGGAGTTGATCAGACTCAAGGTGGTTTGGAGCCCCAAAGACCAACCAGGAATGGAAACCTGCTCCTGCCGTGTCCAGCTCTCTGTTCTCAGCGCTCTCTCGTGTAAAGTGTGCATAACCAAAGGGTCTCCCGCACAAACCTCTCCTGACCAGAGAAGTCTGTCCTGACCAGAGCCTCTCACGCACACACCCCTTGGGCGAGGAGGCAGGTGCTCTCCTCTGCATCCCGAGGGTTCCCTGAGTTCTGCCATTGCTCACCTGACCCCACCTCAGCGTGAGGGTCACCTGCTCAGAGGGGACAGTGCAGTGCATCCCTGCATCCCCCACCTGTGTCCAGTGCATTTGGCTCTTAGGACATGTTCGTTTGGTGAATGAAGGACCTTGGTCCAGGGTGCTGGTCAGTCATGGGCAGCTGTTATTGCAGCAGTTCTTTCAGCGCTAGAAATGGTACGGGAGAACCGAGTGAGCAGAGGACGTCTCTGCAGTCACATTCTCTTCCGTTTGGGTTGAGGGAAGAGGATGGTATCTTTTATCCCATCCCTAATTCCGGAACTCCTAATAAAAGAGGCTACTAAATCCTTTAGACATGTGTTGACCAATCTGTTCCACTTTTGAGTCTCAGGTCTAGCCTCCCAGTGAGACCGCACTGGTCAGTCACGAAAAGTTTCCCGTGTCCCAGTGGCCAGTGCGCCTAGTTGCACTGTTCATTTGGAGGATGGTTGAGTGAATTCAGGCCTGCTAATTGAACATGTGGTTCTGTGGCTACAGCCCAGATGTCCACGGTGACCAGGACATGTAGACAGGATGGAGACATGAGTCAAGTCCGGGTGAGCTCTGTCCACCTCACCTGGTTGTCTTGGCTGTTTGCCCAAACCATCCTGTCTTAGACTGGTCTTCCACCGTGTCCCTGCTTTGCCTGAACTTGGCTGGTCCACACAGATGTACCCTACGTGTCCCCGTCCCTTGGTTGTCCTTTCTGGTCTAGCTGACTGACCATAAGCTTACTCGGCCCAGCAGGATCCTGTCCCTGTTCAGCCCTTACTCCTGCTCCCAACTGCACTGACATCCTTGTAGCGTCTTTGCTGTGCTGGGCATACTCTGCCTCTGACACTTTTTCCCACCTGTTCGCTCTGGAAAGCCCTGACTCCACAAACCTGCTTGGCTGACTCTTCTACCCATTCACATCTTTGTCAAAATGTCACCTTCTCAATGCAGCCTACCCGGGTCACTCTGTTTAATAATTTAAGCTGCAGCTAACCCAGTTCCTCCACACATTCCTGAGCTTGTTACCACGATCTAAATACTTTTTCTTTTTTTCACAGCCCCCATCACCTTCTAACGTACTGTCCAGTTTATTATATTACCACGTGGAGCGTTTACTGTGTGCCACCTACAACTTCTCCTTCGGGCAATGTGAGATCCAGGGCAGGGCTTTCCCTTGATCTGGTTCGCTGATATATGTATGCCACATCCTCGGGCAGTGCCTGGCACATAGAAGACCCTCGCTAAGGATTTGTTGCTTGAAGAGATGAGTCTGCTTCCCCGACTAGGCTATGGGACCCTTGTCGGTCTGGTTCTTCCCCATGTGACGGAGCCCTCTGTGCACCCAGGCACAGTCCCCCTCTGGCTGCAGCTGCATCAGTTTCAGGCACAACTGCTGCCCCGCAGCTCTGATCTGAACTAGAGGGCCTGAACTTTGGGCTTGATTTCAAACCCAGATGCTTAGTTTGCAGGAATTGAGAATTATTCAGTATCGTGGCTTTACTTTGGAGCCTCAGGTTATTTCTTGACATGTTAAACTGAAAGCAAATTGTGGCAGTTTATGCAACACTGAAGAGATCAATGTTTGTGATCAATTTGATTAGGCCGGTGTGAAACGCTTGGATCTCAGTGTGTGTATAACTTCCTTTTCCTCCGGTTATTCCCACTTGCACGTTTTTCTTTCTCTTCCGCAGACAAGGAGAAGGGTACCAGGTACCCAGCCCCTCTTTACCCCCCACCCCGCCACGTACACTCAGTGTTTCAGCTGACTCGCTCCCAGTGAGGTGGACATCCCACTGCCTGCCACTCAACCGCGGGGTGATTTCCATGTCTGTTACCAAGCGTAGGCTCAGCATGCATTGATTTAAACTGTTGTGAAGAAGTAGCATTGAAATAACTCATCAACCTTTGATGTGTGCCTTACGGCATTTTAGAGAAAGTTTCAGGAAAAGCTAGAAATGCCCTGATGTTTTCCTTTGGGAAGTGACCTCCCTTTCTCCTGCCACCCTCAGGTGGGGAGATGTCCCAGATGGCCTGAGATGTCACATGGCCGGAGAACTGAGCAATTGGGACCGTGACCATGACCAAAATCAGGGCTGAGGCAGGAAGGAGAGTTTCCGAAGAGCAAACATGTCAGCAAGAAGGAAGTTTTCCCACCCTGGGGAGACAGGGATGCTCTTGCGTGGCAGCCTTGGTGCAGAGGCGTTGATCCTTTGCAGGCTTGGGGACACATGAAAATGAAGAGAGGGGTTGCTTTACATGAGACAGAGGGTGTATTAGAAAGTGGCCCTTATTAGGGCAGACAAAGCTTCCTGCTCTATTGAAATCAGATTAAAACGCAGCCCCAGTGGTTGCAGAGAAAGTCACCTCCACCTGCCATGTGATCCCAAGGTGTGCAGTTAATGCAAGAGCAAGGGAAATTACAAACCCATCTGGATTGTCCCTGGTTGTGTGTTTCCAGAAAAAGAACAATGATTTTTCTCACTCTGAATCCTTGCCTTGTGGTGCAGAGTGTGTCAGACAGGTCCTCACAAGATAATAGAAGTCATCTGTGTGTTTGTTGGAGATGGAGGTAACATTCTGGGGTAGTTTACTCTTTCCTCAGCCCAACTCACATTTCTACTGAATGTTCTGGACACGTTGCTCCTACATGCCAACTGAGCCAATCTCGGGCACATACGTTCTCCCTGGCTGGAGATGGCGTTCACCTGCATCCGCTCCCACCTCTCCCACCTCCAGCCCTGAATTCTGCTTTCACAGGATGTATGTGACTGGGGGAAGGGGCTGCGATGCAGTTTTTTATAATTTTGTCAGGTTAATGTTTGGAAAGGTGATCCAAAGAGCTGGAATCTCCTACTGTCCCAGCAGGGTGGAGGGCATCCAGGCTTTGAAGTGCGTGTTCTGTAGAGCTGCAACATGGAAGTCACGTCCAGGTTATTTTTGGACTGTCAGTGAGGTCTGGCGGGACACTAAGCACACGATGGAGGACAAGATGTGTGGGTGCTGACTGTCCCCGAGAGAGGGGGTTCCTGCTCTGTGTCTTTTGTCAGAGACTCAGAATAAATTCTTCCCCACGATGAGATTTCTACAGGTGGGGCCGAGGGAAACCCTGTGACTTTCAAAACAGTGGCGTGATTCCTGCCCCAGGGAAGGGTCAGAAGGAAGCCAGCCACCTAAACTCAAGAGTCTAGACAAGGAAGCTGGGATGTGGGGAGCTGGAGTGGACACGTTCTCAGATAGTCAGTTCAGAACCACCTCCCACTGTGTTTCTGGACAGTTGTCAGAATGAAACATCAGAAGGAGGTCAAAGACAGCTTCTGTCTGAACCTTGCTGTGTGACGCTGTTTCTCATCTTGAGATAACCGCCGAAATAGCTCAGCCGTTTCAAACCCTGAAACACAGAATGAAAGACAGACCAGACCTCACTGTGGGACATAGGTTTCCTACCAGCTCTGAAACATCCCATACCAAATAGTCCGATCACAAATGGAACCCAGGAAAGGGCAGCTCCTAGGTCTCAAGACTGTGGACACAGAACAATGAACAATTCACGGAACTCAAATTCCTCAGAAATTGAATGAATGAGAACAGAGACACAAAAAGAGCTCTGAGATATCAGATTCGAAAATACAGACCCACATGCATTTTAGCAACTTCAGAATCTGTGAGCCCAGTCACCTCAGAACACTCACACCCTGGACCCAGAAGCCTGCAAAATCTTAGAGCACACACCCTGCGAAGCACACACATAAATAGTGGATAGGACTGGGACAGGGAATGTGGAGACCTGGGGCACAATGTTACGTGCAACACACACTTAACAGACCTCAGAGTGTGGTACACAAATGCCTACACAGGCCAGAGTTTACAACCTGAGACGCAGTGAACCCCTCTAAACATCAGCGACCTCAATCCCTGGGATGCAGACTTATAACCAGGCCAGAAAGGTCACACTCAGGAGGAGGCAGAGCCCCCAAACAGTCAGATACCTCTTCTCTTTCAATCAAACTCTGTGTGATATGGAGCCTCAAGAGGCTCAAATATGTCACGTCCTCGACACAGACCCTCAGGAGAGCTCAAGCCCTGATTGCTTAAAAAGAGGGAGAACTGCACCGATACCTTATGTTCCAGACACAGCACGTGAAACAGATCAGACACCTCACACTCTGGGAGAGAGACCCCTAACCAGCCCAGAGAACTGTCACCCTGGACACAAGGCCCCAGAGGTCAGAGACCTCACGACCTGTGCCACAGACCTCCAGATGAGTCAGAGTTCTCAAGTCTGGACACAGACCCTGCCTGAAACAACTCAGAAATGACATCTTGCCTTAGAGACATGCAAAAAGTCACCCCATACAGGACATATGTCAGATGGAGCCATGGTGAGATACCACTGAGCCTCATGAGTGACAGGCCCTTACCCTTACCCTAACCCTGTGAATGAAAGGAAGTGATGGGGTGTGGGGAGAGAATGAGATTTAAGGAGACCATTTCTGGAAATCTTCCATGTTCAGTGAGTGAGACCCTCCCTCAGCCCCCTGGGCCAGACATCTGAGTAACCTCTTCTCTTCCAGGGGAAGGAAGACCCCAGGTTCTGCCATCAGAGGCCATTTCTGGGCAGTGACTGAGCTGCTCTAGGCCTACACCGTACTCCGGAGGGAAGGACCTGGTCCTGACACACAGTGGAGCCCTCTGCTCATCAAAATGGACGTACATTCTAGGTTTGGGGTGTCCATGCCATCCGTCAGGGGGACTCCCACTCTGCCTAAGGCCCCAGCTGCCCCTCTGTTGAGGAGCTGCTGCCTCGGGGGTTGAGGGGGGGGGAAGGGGAGACTGCCCGGGTGGAACAGGAAGATGGGCCTGTGCTGCTCACAGCAGTGCTGGAGGCCACTGGGCCAGGCGTCCCACAGCCCCGTGGACTGCTTGGGGACATCCTATCCACCTGCCCTGAACAGCAACTGCTACAGCCTCCTGAGCAAGTGGGCCCAGGAGGTGCTGCGGCCACCTGGCTTTCCTCTGCTCTGAACAGGACACCCGCAGATCCTTGAGAGTGAGTGTACCGGAGACAGATGAAGGAGACAGGGAAGGGGTTTGCAGTGGTGTACTGGGGGGTATGTCCCAGCCGCCCCTTCCTCTCATCCTCCCTATGCTTGGGGAGGAGACCTGTCGCCCTCTTCTCCGTGCCTAGTTCAGCTTCATGGGGGATGGAGCCTGAGGGACTCTACACTTGCTGTAGGGCTTTGTGCAGACTGAAGGAGCACAGATATCTCCTCGCCTCTATCTCCAACCAGGAGACCTGGGCTAGAACAGGGCTGTTTGCTCATGGACAAAACCAGCTGCAAGGCTGTGGAACAGGGAACTGAGGCTGTCTTGGGCCCAGCTGGTGGGCTGCAGCCTCCTGGGGGACATGCACTCTGGCCCATCTCTGATGCCCTGGTGGAGGTGTGCTCCCCCAGGACAAAAGGAACCCAGGCTTGCATCTCCCGCACTTCTGCAGAGCTCTGAACACGGTCAGGGCTTAATAAATGCCTGGTGAGAAGTTCATTGCATTAAGAACCCTCCTATCTCCTACTTACCTGCACTCACCCAAACATCTCCCCCTGTCTAAGGCCTAAAACCCCATGATTTAATCATTGACTCCTTTTTCTTGAGCAGGTCACTGTCTCCATGGAGGAACCTAGGTTGCAGAAGGGTCACGGGCCCTCTCTGAACTGTCACTGCCCATTGAGGACGCACAGGTATTCTGGTGGACAGACGCCAGACGTTGGCAGTCCTCTCAGTGCACTTGTGAACTGTTACTGGGCTCTGAGATGAATATATTGGGATCCTATATGGGATTTTTAAGAAAGAGAACAGGTGGATAGAGTAGAAGGTGGATAGAGTAGAAGGCGAAAAAGACCAAGCCAGGGATGCCAGTGGCCCGGCAGCATGTTCAGCCTCTTTTGCTGGGGAGTCTGCCGAGTTCCTGGGCAGGATCCTGAACTCTCCACTTCCAGCTCCAGGTCCACTGTTTTAAGCCCCCCCTTACAACTGCAACCTCCCAGGGTAGCACAGTTACCGCCCCCGCCAATGAGAATTCTGCCCCTGGAAAATCCTGAGCGGGCAGTGCCATCCAGACTAAATGGATTTTAGCGCCGTCCTTACCGTCTGCCCTGCTCATCCATCCTGGAACCATTCACTTGCCCCTCTGCCCTCATCCCTGGCTCCCACTTGAATGTGTAGAGCCGACGGGCTGGGGCCAGAAATGGGAGGATGGTGACTTCAGGGGAGGTGGAGGACTCACCCTGGTCGCAGAGGTGTGGACATGCCTGCTGGCGGTGAGCCCCCTGCACCTGGCACACAGTGATTTGTTTTGAAAGACAAGGCTCCCCTTCCCAGTGGTACCACCCAGAGCAGACTGCTTCATCTGGGCATCCCATGGTACATTCCAGTAGAGAAGGGCACCACCCACCACTCATCCAACCTCTCCGCTCTTCTCATATCCCCACATTCTCTGGGGACTTGCCCAACAGGGCGGTGTCACAGCTATATCCAATGGGTCGTTTCATCCCCAGCTCCCCTCTCTCCCAGTACATCTCAGTGGGTACAGACTTCATGACCCCGACACTCCTCAGTGGCCCATTCCATCTCCTTCCCACTTCTACTAAAATCTAGTGGATCCTGCCAGTCACAGACTGTGAGGATGTTCTGGAGAGCTTTGGATAGATTCCAGCCTCCTGCCAAGAGCCCCCGCCTCGGGAGTTGCCCTGAGGGTGCCAGCAAAGGGGCATTCATTCCCTGCCCCACAGATGGAAGTGTGAACTGGCAAAACAACTTTGCAGCGTTCGGCTGCACCTTTCAACATTGCGGTTCAAGCGCCTTACCCCCTCAGTGGAAAGGGGGACATCTGTCGGCCTTATTCTGTGATTTCTCATCAGCACTTAGAACAATGTCAGGTATGGAGGAGGCGCTCCATTGATGGTGGTTTAAGGAAACCATCCTTTGGAGTAGCAGTTCCACTGCTGAGAAACAGTCACACCTGCACAGAGCTGTGTGTACAGTGACAATGGGAGGAAACCGCTGGGGGAAAAGTGCTAAGTGCCCATTACTAGTCAACCACCATTGGAAGGTTAAATGACGCTGAAGTATCCATATTATGCCCTGGAGCCCCCTCTGGCCTTGACACAGAATGAGGGGAAGCAGTTTGTACTGGCCATGGAGGTTTTCTCCAAGCCTCGCTGTTCACCTGGAGTAGTGACTAGGAAGTACTCATACTCGCCCCGCATGCGTGTGCGTGCTCACATGAAGTTTGTACATGCAGAAAACACGGGCACAGAAGCACCTGAACTGAGTATGATGGTCACCTCTGATGATCATGCTGAAGGAGGTAAGTTTCGTACTGCTACTATGTCTTCTGATGTAGTCGACTGTATTTGCCAGAGTGGCCAAAAATATATCCAATTGTATGTGCTCTTCTTTTTGTAAAACAGTTTACTTTTTAGAGAAATAACTCATGAACATTAAAACTCACCTTGTGAAGTTGTATCATTCAGTCCTTTTCAGTACATTCACAATGTTGAGCAACCATCATCAATATCTAATTCCAGAACATACCCCATAGCATTGGCAGTTCCTCCTCATTCTCCCCACCCCTCAGCCCTTGGCAGTCACTGACCTGCTTTCTGTCTCTATGGATTTGTGCATTCCGGACACTTTATGTAAATAGTATCATACACTATGTGTTCTCTTGTGTCTGGCTTCTTTCACTTAGCAGAATGCGTTCAAGACTCATCCGTGTTGTAGTGTAGCACGTATGAGTTGTTCTTTTTTTTTGTGGCTGAATAATATTCCATGATATGGATTCAGCACCACATTTGGTCAGCACCAAATATATTCAGCACCACATATAGTCAGTAGCTGATGGAGATTTGGGTGGTTCGAATTGTTTGGATATCATGAATGATGCAGCTATGAACATTCATGTACAAGTTTTTGTATGACTGATGCGTTCTGTACTCCTTGATATATACCTAGGAGTGGGGTAGCTCGGGTCATACAGTAGCTCTCTGCTTAACTGCTTGAGGAACCGCCAGCCTTCTCCATGGCAGCTGCATCATTGTATGTTCCCACCAGCAATGTGGGAGGATTTGAATCATTCCTCATCCTGCCCAATACTTGTGATTTTTCGTGATGAAAATTATATCGATACTGGTGGATGTAAAGTGGTGCTTCATCATGGTTTCAATTTTTATTTCCTCAAATGACTACTACTGTTCAGCATGCTTTCCTGTGATTATTGCCATTTGTGTGTCTTATTGATAGAAATATCTGTTCAAATGCTTAGTCTTTTGTGTGTGTGTGTTTGGATTTTTATTTTGGTATGAACACTTAACATGAGATGTACTCTTTTAATAAATCTTAGCCCATTTTTAATTTGGTTGTGTTTTTATTGTTCAGTTTTAAGAGTTTTTTATACATTCTGGATAGTAGGCCCTTATCAGATACATGATTTAGAATTTATTCAGGGATAAGCAAAATGATATCAGAAGGAAATTTGGAGGTACACAAAGCATTGAATAGTGCTGAAAAGGTAAAATTATGGATCAATACAAAATTTGAAAAATATTTAATCTCTTTAAATGATAATTACTTAAAGCAAGAATAGTACAGTGTATCGTGGCATTTATCACATAGGTAGAAATAAAATGTAAGGCAACCATAGCAGAAAGGATAAGAGGAAGGAAAGGGAAGTATACAGTTGTAAGATCCTTGTAGCATGGGTAAGGTGGCAGAATAGCATTGTTATCTGTAATGTAATGAGGTAAAAATACATATTGTAAACACTAGAGCAGCCTCTAGAAAAAAAATATAAAGGATGTATAACTAAGAGGCCAATAGTGGAGATAAAATGGAATAAAGAAATGCTCACCTAATTCAAAAGGAGTGGGGAAACAGGAAAACTGAATACAAATAGATGTCAAATAGAAAGATACAGCCAGATTGTAGGTATAAAAGTGAACTGTTTATATACTGTGTGTGCATTGTTTAAAAGTATCATTTAAAAGTCTTTGTTTTTCAGATTGGATGAGATTGCAAGACCAAATTCTTTGTGCTCACAAAAAATTCCTCTTTAAATATAACTAAATTAAGAAAATAAAAATCTGGGAAATGTTGTGCCCAACAATCCTGACTCAAATGACAGATGGAGAGGCTAAATTAACATCGTACACAGTTGACTTCAGAGGGAAGAATATTAGCAAGGATAAAGGGGGATATTAGGTAATGGTAGAGACTTCCATTGATTGAGAAGACATAACAATCATGAATGCGTATGCAACTTCAAAATACCCGAACAAAAAACTGATCACCACTAATTCCAGAACATACTCCATACCATTCGCAGTCCTTGCCCCTTCCACCTCCGACCCCGCGCTTTGATATTCACTAATCTACTTTCCGTGTGTCTGTCTCTCTTTTTTTCAGAAAACTGACAAAGAATGTTTTCTGTCTCAGTAAGTTTACCTATTCTAGACATTTCCTATCAATAGAATCATATACTATGTGACGTTTGTGTCTGGCTTCTTTCACTTAGCATGATGATTTTCAAGTTTCACCATGTCGTCGCACATATGAGTACTTCATTGCTTTTCTGGCTGAATAATATTCCGTTATGGGGATATACCACCCCATTTGGTTTATACATTCATTAGTTGATGGACATTTGGGTTGCCAGTCCTCTTTGTCTATGATGAATAATGCTCTACGAACATTTATATGAACGTTTTTGTGTGGACTTACGTTTTCAGTGTTTGGCATATACCTAGGACTGGGGTAGCTGGGTCATATGGTAACCCTACATTTAACTTTTCGAGGAAGTGCCAAACTGTTTTCCAAGCAGCTGCACCATTTTCCATTCCCGCCAGCAATGTATGAGGATTCCAGTTTCTCCACATTTGGCCCCAGCACCTATTAGTTGTCATTTTAAAAAATGATGTCCCTACTACTAGGTATGAAGTGGTAATTCGTTGTGTTTCCAATTTTTATTTCTCTAATGATTAATGTTTTTGAGCATCTTTTCCTGTGCTCTTTGGCTGTTTGTATGTCTTCTTTATTCAAATGTCTGTTCAAATGCTTAGCACCATGGAGGGAATTTCCAAATGTACTAAAGTCATCTGGAGATATATATGAAGAGGATGCGATGTGATCATAGGGCTAAGCAATATGAAGGCCATTGGTGCCTTTGACAAAAGCATATTTCTGTTGGTAGATGAGCAGGTGGAAGCTGCATTCCAGTGGTTTGTGATGAGAATGACAATGGAACAGGAGAGAGATGTGCTGCTTGGAGCATCAGACAACTCCTTGGAGAAATATGGGATAAGGGATGGCTTTGTTTTATTTCATTTTGTATTAGGGGTGAGAAACAGGACCATGTCTGTAGATAACTGAAGAATCCAGAAGAAATGGGCAATGTGACAATTTAGGAAAAGAGATGACATTACACAAACCAACTCCTTAACAAGGCAGAAGGGCACAGGATCCAGGGGAAGGGCCTGGCCTCAAGTAGAGCCATGTCACCTCCTCCAGAGGGAGAGCAGAGATTACAAGTCCAGATCCAGTGTTGCTGGCAAGTGCTGAGAGTTCCTCTCTGATCACCTCTGTTTTGTCAAAGGAATATTGGTGACTATCATGAGAAGATTGGAAGCTGGCGCTTGTGGAGAGCTCTTATAAGTAAACCAGACAGAAGATGCAAACGTGGAGGGTGCAGAGAGTTTGCCCATTTAGGGGAATTGCCAGGAGGGGAAAAAGAAGGAGAGATGCCTCTGAGGGGAGAATCTATAGCTGTGGGTAAGCTGAGTGAGGAGGGCCTGGTGGAGGGTGAGGAAGGCGGTTGCAGGTGCGGTCAGTAGACTGGCGGCCTCCCAGCGCTGAAGGCTGCGCCACTGGGGGAGGCAGCTGGAAGGGAAGGAGGTAGTGCTGCCAGGGCTGAGAGAGGGGGACGCAAGAAATGGACACCACGGAGGGCTGCGGACTTCCCTGAGGCCCAGGGCATGAGCACGAATGGAGGATGCTCAATTAGGGAGGAGAAGATCCTGGAGTTCCGAGAGACTCCACCAGTGGGCTGGCCAGCCTCGTGGGCGCTGAGGTCACCAGGAAGGATCAGAGGAGAGAGGGCAAAGAGGAAGACCGTGAGTGAGCCACACGAGAGGCATATTGAAAGGCTGGGGGGTCAAGAGTGAGTAGATTGGTAGATGGTAGTGATGTGGACAGTGTGAAGGATGGGCATGCCTGTTGGGAACACTGACACTACAGAGCTAAGCTCTCAAGAAAAACTCACAAAACTGTCAACCCGTTTCTTCAAATTGAAATCAATAAGCTCTTCAGTTGTAAGGTTTCTGGATCTTCTGGACACTTATATCCAGGAGGAGAAACGTTGTTACCTTCAAAATTCAAGACAGGGAAGTGACTGTGGCCTTGACCTGACCTGCCAACCTGATCAGTGTCCAAAAATGCGGTGAGAAATTGGTCTGACATAATTATCTGCGAACATAGTGTTTATGTGACCTTCAATTCCTCCCCTGCAGTTGGGGGTCACTCCGTTATCCTGTAAATTATAGCATCTCCTTTGACACCATCTGTGGATATCTCGTTGAGGAGAGTTTATTCTGTGGCTCCTGAAACCAGCCACAAACGGAGTCACAATCACAGGATGAAAGAGAACTGCCCATCTTGTTACTGAATATTGGAGTCCATCTGCTCCCAGACCTGACACCCATAATAATCCAGGACACTGAGTTTTGAAGCCTGGTAGACAGATTTTCAAAGCCTAGAAACCCTCTGTCTTCTCTAGGTTCAGTACAAATGATAATCACTAAAAGGAGTTCAATGCCCTCCTCAGAGGGAATCTGTGCATCTTAGTGACGTGTTTCAAGTGTCTGGCTCCCAGCCACCCTTCAACAAGGATTTCTGAGCTATATTCTTCTAGTGTAGGGGATACAACAGAGAACAAAACCAAAAGAGGCTCTGATCCCATATGAATTATCAGTAACCATATGGCACAACACAGGGCAGCAAGGGCTATGTGGAAAGTTAAGACAGGGTCAGAGGAAAGGGTAAGTGAGCAGGATGTTGTCATTTCATTTAGGGAACACGGGGAAGGCATCCCTGAAGAGGTGGTGACCGAGCAAAGACCTGGAGGCAGTGAGGAAGCAGGCCAT